>JAJGOT010000373.1:395000-420000 GCA_022457155.1 Cladopsammia gracilis
TTCGTACGGGTACCAGCTAAAGGTGAAGAGCGAAAAACTCAAAGGACCAATGTCGCCTATTTTTAGTATCACCTTGAAAAGCGAAAAATATATTGTATCAATTAACATCAAAAAATAATGCTCTAGATTTGTTAAAAACTACATTACTTAAATGAATAAAATTATCAGTTACTAAAGTATCTTTTGCTGCGATGTCCTGGATAGTGATGGATTCCAACTTGAAAAAAATAGGCCAATTTTTACAAATGATTCCCATAAGTTATGTCTTAAAAAAATATAGAAAGCTTAAATCTCAAGTTCTCATTCTATTTTCAAGGAATCACTTGATTTTTCTCTCTTGGTCCTCTAAGAACTTGTTTGACCAAAAAAGCAAAAGTTTTTGTGATGGCTTTGAGATTCCAAAAATTGATTTTGTGGTATCATAACCCGCTGCCATCCACGCGCTGCCAGCATTAGACTCGCGCGTGACAAAAAGTATCACGTTAAATAAAGTTATTTTATTATATAGTGTATGTTTCTGAGCAAAATGTTTGGTACATTAAACAATTTATCGATTTAAACAATAAGATTTTGGTGTTTTTATTTAAGGTGTTTTGTTCTGTTACAAATTTAGCACACCTTGAATCGAATGCAATTTAAGTCACGAATTAAGTTTTACATGAAGTGCGCCGGGCAGCGATGCTTTTGATTTTTATCTTTTGTTTATATTGTGTGATTTTTCAGCGTATTTAAGTGCGCTAATCTGGGCTTCCTTAACATAAATACCTTTATATCTAGCAGATAAATTTTCAAATCAACAATAAAGATAACACTCCGGCTTAAATCGCTATCGACGAAGTCTTTGAGTTTCCTGCGATACATGCCTCAAATTTAGATCTCTGTCGCCATTATGACGAACAAGGTGAATGGAAAAAAAATTCTGTAAGCGCCACAATTCGGAGAGAATATTACAGGTTTCACATGAGAATTAATTGTATCACAACGCTGACATATTTCAGTTGTACAGGTACCCACGCGAGCCAGAAAGAAAAGAATATGGCTATGATATGATTACAATTGTGCTAGATGAGTTTGTTTCATCAGTATTTCATCAGTATTTTAACATCTTTTAACCGTATTATCGACGAATTAAAAGAGGAATCGAAGACATCATTTTTATACCTGGTACGTGCATATGTCACCAACGACGGAATTTTGCCTTTAGTTCCTCTAACAGAATTAGTTGCCAGTGCGCCGATGCCCCCGATTTTTGTTATCGCAATTCTTAGAGAAGAATACTGAGCTTTATTACTGATTACAACACACGATCAATTTGCGCTCCGAAAAACTGAACGAAGCTGTGTTGCAGAAATAAATCCGCGATGTGTAGGCCGTGTATGTGTTTCGAATGAAGGAGATCTACATCCATGGAGTACTTGCAAGAACAAAGATCGCGCCTGGTGGTTTTTGGTATCTCTGGTCCCAAACTGTGAAACACTTTGCCTCTGGCACTAAGGAAAAGCATCCGTTGACATTTAAAAAAAAATGATTAAAAACTCATTTATTTCAACAGTTCCTGACAGACAAGTGATTTTATTATTGACTTTAATTAATTATTGTATTTTTAGTATTGTATTTTCTTATTGCTTCTTACATGCATTTACATTCTATGTGTATAGAGATTAGACTTTGAAGTAAGCCTTTATATATTGCTATTTGATTGTAAAGCGCCTTGAACTATGGATATGTGCGCTATATAAATAATAATTATTATTTAAGCTTAACTTCCTTCGCGTTTATTTTTTAAAAAAGGTACCGCACTTTTTCAATAGCGATGTGCACGTTTTCAAACATTCATGTTGTTCAGTTTTGCCAGCTGTATATAAAAGGAACATCATTTCATCATAGGGTAAGAAAAGTTATAATAGGAATGTCTGACAAAGTGAATGAATCCAAACTTATCTATTCACATGTCAGTAACCTCAATTAAACGCCTTTGAGAAGAGCGTATCCGCTTGTTGCACAAAAATGACCACATGCTAAAGGTCGGGTAAGAATTCTTTGGGGAAAAGAGGACGTCTTTCATATCAACGTGCAACTCAGTTCTAGACATCAGAGTGACGGCTAAAAGGTTAACCACAAAAGTAGGGAATAATAATTGTCACTAACGACTATCATATTTTTTTTTAAGGAATACGACAACTGCTTCAAGTGTTAAATGAGTGAATCATTTTTCTCCGACCAAATTAAATTCTAGCGTCTCTGAATTAACATTTCCAGAAAAAAATTAAATCTAAAACAATGGCAAGCTGTGGCGATGTTTCGCCTTATGTAACCAATTCATATCGATGAACCAACCATAGATAGAAGCACTGAAAGAGATCTCATGACAGTGTTATTTTTGTTTTATAGCCAGCCGAGCTGAATAATTAGTTACCGGTAAACATCGCTATTGCAAAAACTTCAGTCGCATTTAAAAAAAACGATACTACCGACTATTCCATCGTTTTGCTTAGTTTGTTCATATGACCAAGATTACTTAATTTGATCTCAAGAAACTCAGAGACTTCCAGGGTCTTGCAGATTTATAATTTCCAAGTAACATTAGTTAGCATCGAACCATATATGATCAGAAACATAACTTGTGAAATACCCGACGACGAATAAACGCTCAATAAGAAAATAAATTCTGATTTCCCTGAAACACATTACAAAGACAACGTGTATGCCTTGCTTTTTTTCTCGTTTATATAACTGAATCATAACTGTAAAAGCTGAAATTCTTAGTGCAGGTTTTCGGTGTATAAAAGACATAAATAAGAAGCGTGATGTAGCGTATAATGAACAAAAGCGAATGAATAATGCATAACTTTTCCCACTTCAACTTTAGACTTGTACCCGTAAGGAAAGCAACCGTAGTAACCATAAAAGGGAATCTAGATTTAACTATTTACGTCTGTCTGTAACCTCACTTAAACTTAAAGAAAAGAGCCTATCCGCTTCTTGTCGGAAAAAGCCCACATGCTAAAGGTCATAAGAATAAGACCGGTTTTAAACAGTAGTATTATTGCCGTGATAAACATGGAGAGGATTGAAATGTAGAAAAGATTATGACAAAAAGGCATGCAATTATAACTGAAAATTTTTCTTCATATGCTTTAGCAAAACGTTTGAATTTGTTTACATATTTTACTTTTATTTTATTTTTGCTTGTTGCTTACGCCTTTTCGTTTTAATTTGTCTCAAACACTCCTACTATTTCAACCCCTCTGTTTTAGTTTACTAAAGTTCGGAATAAATTAACGAATCGACTTAATATTTATTATTATACATTGGTGTCACTAGCTCGATTTTGATTGGCTATAAGCACGCAGCTAATTATCGCTTGCTGTTTCTGTTACGTCATACCTACAGACAATAGTTTTATGCATGCAGAAGTGACGTCATACCTACAGACAATAGTTTTATGCATGCAGAAGTGACGTCATACCTACAGACAATAGTTTTATGCATGCAGAAGTGCGCGCTCTTGTCTTTACAATTGCAGCTCAGGAATATGCATAATAAAACAATTATTGGATTCGGTTCTCGCATGATAGCGATAATTATCAAGGCCTCAGTTTGTGTTATCCGCCTCAGCCTTCGGCTTCGGCAGATAACACAAACTTTGGCCTTGATAATTATCGCTATCATGCTCAACCTCATCCAATAATTGTTAATTGTTGTTCTTGTTTTGTAGGTGACAGAAGTGATATATTTTTAAGTGAAGCTACCACCTAGCGCCCTTAAAAGGTACTATTCATAGAAATAAGGAGGTATTACGCTATTGGACTCTTGATCAGACAAAATTAAAAAACACCATGATTTCATTGCATTGTTTAATTTATTTTTCATCAATTACAGCGGTTTTTAAATAAGACGAACTAAGCAGAATATTGCGTCCACAGATGGTTAGCATTTTAGCTGACGTCAATCGTGGTTAATGTGGCAACCGACAGTGCACCAAATGAAAGTACCGGTTTGGCCTGTTTTACCGGCTTTCTCTCTGTCCAGTTCCCAGTCGTGGTGTTGGTGACAAGTATGACTGACATCAGTTACATAGCAACCAAATCTCTAAGCGTTTTAAATCTTGTGTATACAATTTTTACTCTTGTGTCAACCTTAGTAACACTCGCCGCATCAAATCTTTCTTCCCGTACAAGGACCGCTTGAATTGTTCTCAACAGTCTAAAGTTATTTACAAAGCCAGTCGTTGGGATTGTGAAGAATTTTACATTGGTAAAACTAAACGACGGCTTCATGATAGAAAAACTGAGCATTTTAAGGCCATCGCTAAGGATGACCACACATCAGCCATTGCTGATCATGTCAACACCACTGGACACAACATCAAGTGGGATCATTTTGATATCTTAGCGTCAGGCAAAACTGATTTCCACTGTAAAATCAAAGAAACGTTGCTTGTACAAGAACTGAAGCCAGCTTTTAATGCAAACTTCAGTAGCGAGAAGCTGATGCTTTATTAATTAGCTGTTTCTTTTTAAGTCGTGAATACGACTTATTGCGATTACTGGAGAAAAGTCACTCGTTCATCGTAAACTTTATATTAAATTTATATTAAATTGTGGATGTTACACTTCAGTAATAGCATACATGGAGTCCGAAATGGAAGTTAACCAAGTCCGCCATTACGGTTTCATGCTCGATGAGCTGAAACGTCGGATTCGGAAAACGTTGGGGTTCTTTTACTTGTTATTATTGTTTGGCAAGAATATCTGACATTAATAATGAAGGAAAAGGTAAGTTTGTCCCGTAATTTTCATTTTCGCTAGTAAACCCATTCTTTCGTGTTTACTAGCTACACACGAAGGTTTTAAGGTTTTAGAGGTCCTTCTTTGGTAAAAGATATTGGTACGTGGATCTGCCACATAAGGAAAGTAGTCATAACATGTACAATCTAAAAGGACCAGCCTTGTGTAGGGTAGGAAAAGGTCTGATGGTTGCTTCATATTCACGACTTGGCTCGCAAGGCCGGAGCCTTTGATTATAGATCAACTGTTAAGTTTTGTACTTAATCTCGGTCTCAGTCCCTTTTCACAACTATATAAGTATAGTTTTCAAAAGTAACAGTCACTTTTGAAAATGTATGTAGTATAGCATACGAAACGTCAAGTTTTATAAAAAATGAATAAGTTTAATATGTTTATCACCGCGGTTTGTGTTTTATCTCTTATCAAGCTACGATGGCCAAGAACAAAAGTCTTAACTAAGCAAACCTTTCTAGATTTTAAAATTCTAGCTTGCAATAACTACCACTACAAATTAACTTTTACATTAACAGACGGAAGCGGATTAATGACCGTGAATTTTGCTTTTAGATCGTAATCATCTGGATACACTGGACGTCAGTTATTTTCATCTGTGTACAAAAAAGAACAAATGTGGATTATATCATTTCTCAAGGACACGCTGGCAGCGGCACAATGCGATTGTGTAGGGGATTGCAATAACAGTGATATCTGATTGCGAACATGTGAGCGGGAAATCGGTGAGTATTTTAATTTAATTAAATTAAATTTTATTTTTACTCATAACAATTGATAGACACATTTTTAAAAGAACACACTAAACAAGAAAAAACTACAGATAATAATACTTATAAAATATAATTTAACGTTAGAGCCTGGAGGCTAAATTAACCAAAGAGTTTTCAATTTTTAATCCTCTCGCTCATCGTTGGGGTCGCCACGCAGCTCTTAGAACAAGTTGCCGCTTTATTGGCTCACCAAACAATAGATGAATTACCCAAACAATGCCCCATCCCTAAGAAACAATAGCGGCTGTGTTTTACAAGGCCAATGAAAATAGGTTTCTGAGAGCTGCTCAGTAATTCTATCGTTGGTAAAATTCAAGCGTTAGACAATGGAGTATTATCATTAGGTTTTCAGAAAGTAATGGGAAGTAAATAAGAAGCAAAGGACCTCGAACGAAAATGCTGCTGGTGTACGTACGATCTAGAGAAGATCTAGTCAGCCAAAAATAGATATGATGGGAAGTAAAGTAATGGGAAGTAAAGTAATGGGAGGTAAAGTTATGGTATGTGACGTAATAGGAAGTGACGTAATGGAAAGTGAAGTAATGGGAAGTGAAGTAATGGGAAGTGAAGTTATAGGAAAGTGAAGTTATAGAAAAGTGAACTTATGGGAAGAGAAGTAATGAAGAGGAAGTGAACTTATGGGAAGAGAAGGAATGCCAGGGAACATCAGGTGCAGTAACAAGGCCACAAATTAAATCGTCGGTGGTTGAATTTCTCTGCAACGCACGCTATAAAAACTTCACGTCTTGTAGTTTCTTTATCTATAAAACTCAATTAATAACTGAAAACTTCTTTTCAAAACACGAGTATTTTTATCCTTCTTACCCTTGACGAAGTATAAAGGCGGTAAAATGAAGGGCGGGCGTCCTCTGGTACGAGTTATTGCTACCCACTGATATGGTGGCAACCACTCTTCATAATAGCGTGTTAATTCATTTCGACCGTTCTTCCTTACGTTAACCTTTAATAAACAAAAACACCCATTGAATATAAACTCATGTTAGTTAGTATATGTAATAGTAATTGGACTGAGTGGAGTACAATTCAGGGAGTAATCGGGCGAGTAATTTCAAATCGGCCGAGCGCGTAGCGCGAGGACGATTTAAAATTACGAGCACGATTACCCCTGAATTGTACGACACGAAGTTTAATTACTAATTAATCGCATCAATAACCAAAATCGAGATTAAGAAGCTATGTCGACTATTTTGTACTAAAAACGTCTTGGATATTTTCTGTCAGTTTGAAAGTGGAAGGAAAACAGCAAAAACGAGCCATTCAAATGCAACTGATTGAAGCGCGCGCAACGTAGGTGTCCAATTTCAGCTATCCAATTACAACTTTTTGTAACTGGACAGCTGTAATTGGACACCCACGTGACCGCGCGCCAATTACGTGAGAAATAGGCGCGCGGTTGACCAATCACAATCGAGAATTTTGTTATTGATACGATTATTTAAAATATTGGATAGCGTTGTTGGCGCGCTCTGATTGGCTTCTGAAACTCGGGATAGCAACTACTGTTCACCTCCAAGCAATTTGCGCGCGAAAATTGTAAACGTTGACAGGAATAAATTAGTTAAAATTATCATTTTTGTGCTATATTATCGAGCTGTTTTAGTATATACTTAAACAACTAACTTTCGTAACTGTTCATCCTACTGATGAACAGTTACGAAATTCAGATATATTTAGTAGCCACATTTATTTGCGGTCTGTCCCCTTTGAATTCACCTTGGTGTCGGTGGCCAGTAGTGGTTATTTACCACCAGCAACCTAAACTTCGGTGGAGATATGCAATTTTTGACAAATTTTTGCGAAAAATCAGTGACCTTTCGGCAACTTTTTGGATTTATTTTACCAACTTTTTAGCCAGGGAGGGGGGGGGGGGGTACTGCCTATAATGGGCTATACGGGGATGCTCCGCCCGAAAGGGGTACCTTTTTGAGGCTGGAGGTATATGAAAGGGTCGGGCTTATTTTACGAGTTGAAGTATATGAAAGGGTAGGGATTTCACGAAGAATAGGAAAGGGTAGGGAAAACACAAGTTGAAGTATCAAAAACATAGGGAAAACTGTGATTTAAGTATTATAAAAAGGGCTTTTCAAAATTCGTAATTATATTATATAAATAGTTTTTAGCTTCAATTTTTAACTTTTCTGATTTGTGTAGTATTATTGTCAGTTCTTTCGTTTAGTTTAGTTAGATTTTAATTTGCAGGACCTGCGTTGATAGCAGTTTTTCTAAACTGACGCAGTCATCCTGGATAAATGTTTTATTATTATTATTATTATTGTTATTATTATTATTATTATTATTATTATTTTATTATTACGTACGTACGTACGTACATACGTACGTACGTACTTACGTACGTACGTACGTACGTACATACATTTAACTTTTTTAAGCTCGGAATTAGATATATCCAGGACCCAAAGACAGAGTCACATCACAATAAACAAAGGATGTTCTTTACAAAACTAAATTGTTTAAACTGCGATTTCGTGTACTATGAACAAACCGGTAGAACTGTCAATACTAGAATTTCGGAACACAGAAGAGCAGTCCGTACTTTTGACTCTAATTCCAAGATTAAAAGATCGCGCAACATTTACACTGACACGATCACAACATGGATTTTGAAAACATTAAGATCATCGACAGAGTGAGGAACTCTCACACACGACCATTTCTGGAAGAGTGGTATTCCCAAAGAGATCCCAACTCAGTGAATGATCACGTAGATATTCCTGACATTTACGCTTCCTTTTATTAATTTATTCTGTTGTTTTCTCGCACGCCTAGCACATTTGCATAATTTTTGGACCTTTTCATTGTTATGCTTTATCATTCCATCTAAACCGAAGAAGACCTAACTTCTTAGATCGAAACTTTTCTTACAAAACGTTTGTTTTTACGTTTCTTAAAAGCCAGTGTCAAACCTTTTACGCATGTACATGAAATAATGCTATGCTATGCAGTAACTGCTCACATATCGGGTTTCCATCCGTCACTGTCGCCAGCTGTATCGCGTTTTAAAGACACACCTGTCACCCTTCCTACGTCTTTGCCTCTCACAAAAAACGTATCCACTCTACAATAAGTAACAAACAAACATGTGCGTCAGTGTTTACAAGTGATCGCTTAACTTTTTTCCTCAGGTAAAACGAGACTTTCATCAGTAAAAGTCTGCCCCGATAACCAGGCGATACTAAATATGCCCAGTGAAGTTAGTTAAACGTACCAAGGGTTTTGAAAGGTTCAATTCACTGAATTTCCTGCATGTTTTTGAATAACAAGATAAAAAGCACAATAGAAGAGCAGTGTTTACGATTATTTCCTTTTTTTTTACCCGTTGTGGTGACTTTGGCTGTTGACTGATCGGGATCAACAACAATACAACAACTCACTCCTAGTCTTACAATTTCCTGCTATATACTCAGGTAAATTAAGGCATGGGCCGCCAGTTATTTTGCCCAAAAAGGGGGTGGTCTATCTTCTAAGGATTAAGGTATACAAACGCAAAACTTTGACAGATTAACATGTTTGACAATGTTGTCATATTGACACCCATGACGTACGTGCAGCTCTGAAAAGTAATTGAAGGCGCTCCCTCTCCCCTCGCGTGACTCCCTCGCGCGTCCCGTTCTTTCTTGCGCCCTATATTCATGATGCTACGCAGTCTTGATGTAGTCAGTAATTAGATGTGAATCGCGACGTTTTAACGGCTTCAGGCTTCTGGTTTGCACATCCAGTCAATTCCGATCGTCTGAAACAGTCCCGAGTAAACCAGTAGTAAGCGGTCGAAAAAAAATCACCTGATACTGGTTCACATTAGGACTGTCTGATCAGGCGATGGGACTAGACTGGATGTGTAACACTTTTCGTTTTACTGTGGTTGTTTGTGATTGGCGGATTTGGATCCTTACTATTACGATTGGAAACAGTTTCTTCGGTGGTCCACGATGGTACAGATGGCTGTTGCGTTTCTTGATCGTATCTACGCTTCAGGAATTTCGAATTGCGTTGTCCCTGTTGATGTGAATGGTCTCTTTAACACTATAGAGGTGTAACAATACTCCGGTTGCGGTCAATTAATTTACCCTTTCTTCCAATGTACTTTTCTCCGGTCTTAATATCACGTTCTGACACGGCAGAGGTTTTGATTTGAGCATGTCGTAAGCCGCTCATCCATTAATCTTCCATTTTTATCGATGAAAACTTACCCGCGCTCATAGGAGATGGCATTCTGCAACAACGCCGTCTTGTTTAGCTGTTAACGGTTTTTTTTAGGTCACAATGTAAATCTTAAGTCTCGGCTTAACGTTCCAACGTTGTTGTACAACATGTTATATAATGTTTAAACATATATATTGACACAAAAACAGCTTACAATAAGTGTCAAAATTCAACCAGGTTATTAATTGGTCAATTTTATCACGAACATTAGCACAGACAAAAGACACCACCACACATTTTGTCGGCTATTGCAGTTTGCCAAATTACAAAGTGGGTGGTAATATATAATTTACTGATAATGTTTAAATTCAAGATAAGTGAATACCGTAAACATTCTATTAAGCCCCCTCTATTTTAATCCCCCTCACCCCTCCTCTTAAGCTTCAAGTTTCCTATTAACCCCCCCCCCCCCGCCCTGTCTATATTATATCCCATACCCCCTCACCCCACAAAATCACGGAAGACACAGCCACTAACGTCGGGTTAGAATCGCGTTAGAAGAAGATTTCGATACTTTTGAAGATGTCCCAGAAAAAGACAATATGCGTGCCGGAGGACATCGCCGAGTATAAATTCTGGGATTTTTTAAATAACCCCCCCCCCCCTCCCCTATTAAGCCCCTCTCCCCTCTTTATTAAGCCACCCTCTAGAAGGCATGAAAAAAATAAGCCTCCGGACAGCTTAATAGAGCGTTTACGGTAATTGTTGAATGAAGCACTGATCCGTGTGTGTACTTACCCGCCCACTTGAAAGTCATCACGATTTGGATTATCTAATTTTAAAGGCCCTGTTTCACCATTCGTGCCTCGTATTTTGATCCACACGTTTGCATCCGTGCCAGCCCAGAATTCGTGCGCGGTTCTCCGTCACCTGGTATTCTGTAAGTAAAAAGGGAATACGTGTAAAACAGTAGGCTAATCTCTGCTGACGTCATTTTTACATCATATTTCATTGGCTTACATTTTTACACCCAGAAGACAACGCACTTAATAGGAATTTGTAATAGGAATTTGTAAAACTTTGTAAAATTTGGAGTTTGTAAAACAGTATTGCCTGTTACATCCATTTGCATTATTTCATTTTTTTTCAGTATTATCATATAATCGTTATTATCAATCTTTTTCCAGGCTTGATGGAAAGAAAGAGGAAACATCTTTTAAAAGAGTTTGCTTTATTAACGGTCAAGGAAATTCGCGCGCTTTGATTTCCTATAAGTATTATCTGAGAGGTCCATTTCTTGATCGGACCAGAAACGGGGGAGAACATAGCATGGATACAATAAACATCTTATTCGCGTCATTAGCTCGACCTGTGCAGTACGTTACTTGGAAACAAAAGGGAATGAAAAAAGAAAGGGCAATAATGTAAAATATACTGACCTCTCACTTCGGTAAAAAAAAATACGGTATGTTTACTGCATCAGCAGTAAAACATGAATCATTTTGAGGCAGTGGAAAACTTTTATATGTCACTTAAAACTACTGAAGCAATACACACCGACTCTTATGCAGTGGGCTGCAGCAGGTTGACCGTTCTCCTTTGTCCAAACGCCGCCTCTGCAGAAAATCCTAGACGGTCCCCTGAGTATGTAGTCCACGTTACAAGAGATTGTACACGAGTCGCCTTCAAATTTTCCGGAACAGGAGGTTCGTCCGTGAGGGACTGGGAAGTCATTTGTACACCGCTGTCTGCAGCGCACCATGGTCCCACATTCCTGTCTGCGGCTCTCAAGCCTGCATCTGATTGGACAATAGGGCGTTTACATTAGCATAATTATAGTAATTAAAGGTCGATGTCCTTCACTATCAAAATTACATTAGTTCACTTTCACGTTGGCGTCATTTTGCTAAAGCTACCATTTTTTTTTCATTATTTTCTCTTGTAATTAGAAGTTTATCTCGGTGCAAGAACCTGTGAAGTTTTCCTTCGTTTTATAGCCATTGTTTTCCTAGGCTCTTTTGACTTTTGTGTTTTGTTTTCTTAGTTCCACGTCACTCGTCAGTTTCGCAGGTTTTAGCATTGAGGATGAGCCAACAAGATTGTGGAAGTTACAGCAGAGCTTATGAAGCCGTGTATATAAAAATGCTATCAAGTATAAAATTAAGATCTTTTAAAAATCCCTTGAAAAAAATCACTAAGTATTTACAACTTCACGTTAAAAACTATAAGTAAAAAACATATCTATCTACAAAGAATATAGCAGCTTAGGAAACCGAAATTAATTCTGGTAGTTGTAGTGAAATGACGCCATCGTGAAAATGGCGAATGGCGTTTGTAACCATCACAGAATCAAGTGTTTGTACATCTACTGAATGGGCTACACGAGGGCTATTCGCATGTCTGCTAAGGCAAATAAAATCATAAAAACAAAGCGAATGACAAAGTGACACTGGTTCGTGTTTGTGATTGCACAATACTTTTAATCCCTCACAGATTTTAATTAGTCTACAACATATGCAATGAAAATGTGATGCAAATGCTGTTTCCAAAGTGAAGTGAAATTAGCACTATTCTTATCGAATCACGATTCGGATATCTCAGACGCAAAATCTAATTCAACAACATATGCTAATTGATGAGTGTCTTTGCATTCAGACTCACTAGAATGGTATAAGCTTTCAAAAACCGTACAATTTCCGGTATCAAAATGAAAATCAGACAAAGACCAAACAGTGATTTTAGAGCCGAGTTGTTCAAATTAACACATTAACGTTTTAAAATACGACAGTTTTCTTTGCATCAGAAAACCATCGTACAATACTGAATGTGATATCATTATACATTCCTCAAACAGATGATTTATTTTCATTAAATGAGATATTGAACGATATCACAAACGAATTTCGTCAGGTCTCTACAATGAAGGATTGCTTCTTTTATTTTTAGAACTTTTATATGCGTGTTAGCATGAAAAATGCTGTCGGTCTCTCCGTGCAAAAAATAGGTGATACATCAGTGGGCAGAGATATGATATTTCTCTTCGAGTGTTCAATATCTCACAAGTGAGCGCATCAAACAAATGAGATCGATCGAGTTGAACACAAAGAAGCCGCCATGTATTATTTTCTTTGTTACACAAACGTCACTAATTACAAGGAATTAAATGGATTTTCGGAAGATTTCCGACAATTTTTTAAAAATTTCCGAAAATGTCCCAAATTTGTCCCGAAACATATAGTTGATCCTTTCGCCTCACGGTAAATTAGGCAGGCTTGTTTAGTCGATTTAACGTCACTTCAAAGATTTTTACCGGATTTCTTATTAAACACTCATAAAAATTTCAATTCTCAATTCTCCTTATTTGTCCGCGAAGGAGAGAAATAGTTTGCAAAGCTTTGTCTATGAACCTTGGAATTTGGACAACAACTACATATGAGCAAGTCCCACCAGTTACTGAGGTCAGCCATGCGGCTGTCCTCTAATAGATCAAGGGCAAAGATGAATCATAACGCGTCGCACTATCTTTGTTATTTCATATCTTAGGATACTAAGATTCATTAAACATATAAACTGCGTCTTTCCTACACTCAACTTTTGTTTTATCAGGGACAAATACAATTAGATACTTACGGGGAACAGGTCAACCTATGGTCCGTCCAGCCAGTAGCAATGCTCACTACCGATGATTCGTAGTTAAATCCAAGCGCGTCAGAAATTTCTGTCGCAGAATCACGAGCGGCTGCTCCCGTTTCCATGACACAGACTCCTTCCCATTCCAAACTGTCTGTTAATACTTCAACTCTCCCTTCATAGTTAGTTGGTTTCGGCTGCGTTATACGTAACTTCGAACATGTCACTTGTATCTGTGACCTTTTGTTCAAAGTGTATGTCACATGTTGTGGATCTTCGATTCCAACGCTCTTGCAGGAAAGCCTTAATGGTACATCTTCTGGTGGAGAGGATGGTATCGACCAAGCTCCATTTTGCCAAAGTGCCAACAACCCACGTTTCTTATTCCATTGATCCTGCACACTGCTAATTCTTACTGTCGGTTCACACGTATCATTTAAATACCCAATCCACTTTCCATCGCTACAGACTCTTCCACCCTGTGGTATTTTCCAGTCACTCTCCCACCGTGGTCGATGTGTCTTTCCATAAAACTTGTGACTTGGCAAATAGAGGTTAGAGCATTGAAGTTTAACACAGTACCCTTCAAGGGGATTAACAATTGTGCCATATGTTCTGGTATGTTTCATATAACCACAAGAACGAAATTCCCCGTTATTAGGATTTGGTAGTGTCGGACAACTTAGTGGCTGGCACTCAGGAACGTTCCCATCCCAGACTTCATTTACACATGTTCGTTCTTTAGGTCCGCTTAGCTTGAATCCTTTGTGACAGAGATAATGAGCTTTGGATCCTTCATGGTGTCCAGTTGTAGAAACCCTACCGTTCGCTGGGTGGTTGAGAGTTGGACATTGTGCAACTCTTTCATTTAACGGGATAGAAGGTATCCATTGCCCATCTAAGCACGTAGTATTTAGCTCAGTATTTTTGTCTTCAAAAGTATATCCACTGTCACAGTTGATCCTGGCAGTTGTTCCGTGTTCTGGAGTAGGATCAGCAGGGGCTGGTGTGTATTGAACGGCCGAGTGTGGTACCTGAACAGCAGGGCAGGCTTTTTCAAGTCCATATGTTGTCAGTGTATGGGACACGGCAATTGTCGCGTTGCATTTCTCTAATGCGAGAGCAAACACGTAATGGGAGCTTGGCACAAGAGACGACAGACTAAGTGATGTTTGAGTATTTACCTTTGTTTTGATAATTGTTTTGGGATCATCCTTTTGAAAGTGTACAAGAAAGAGATTAGTGTTTGGATGTAACGGAAGTGTATCGATTCGCTGCCATGACAAGCTGACGTCAGAACCAGATACAGTGTCAACCACCAGATTGGACCGGTTTGCTACAAAATTTACGGTATTGTTCGGATTATCTAATTTTGTTGTGATGGCGGATAGAGCAAATCCTTCCCACAGCGTGTTGTTAAAGGCAATCTTTAAATGTTGGTATTTTGTACTTACTTTCCAGTTCGTAATTACCACCGTTAGAAGTTCACCATGAAAGAGAACTGAAGCCAGATTAGACTTATTGACTTGCAAATATAAGTCATCGCCAACTAGAAAGACACATACATCGGTGGAATTTAGGTGAAACAGAGTGAGGGTGTCCTCAATCTCATCTTCGGCATAGTTGTCAATGATCTTTAATCCAAAAGCCTTGTATAGGATATACAAGTCTTTCCCATTACCTCCAACAAGTTTGTCATCACCACCTAGAGCAACCAGTGTATCTTCACCGTCAAGACCATACAACTTGTTATCGGCATCGGATCCTATCAAGAAATCGTTGTGAATTGTGCCATAAACGTTTTCAATATTTTGATATTTATCGCCCTCTGCGTCCACCCCTTCTCCAAACCCAGCGTTGAGATTAACTGTAACACCCTCAAAATGAAAACCATCTCCTTTAAAAGAAATTGTATCATCTCCATCACCACCATCAATTCTGTCCTTCCCACTACCACCATAAATGTAGTCATCTCCCTCTCCAGCAAGAATGACGTCGTCGCCGTCACCACCGAAAATAATATCTGTACCTACCCCACCATAAATCTCATCATTACCTTCTCTTCCATCCAAAACCGCCCCAGTTGTTCCTCCACGCAGAATGTCTGCCTCCACACCACCTTGGATTTCTCTTGTTGACTCAGTGCCGGTCAGTTTGTTGGCAGAAATTAGCGATCCTATTATATCTTGTGCAGCTGCTATTACTTTGTTTGTATCTGGACCAATGTTTTGTGGAGATTCAGTGGTGGAACGGTCGATGGAAATAACCTTTCTATAAGGATATTTCTCCCTAACTTCAAAGACGACTTTATCTGACGTAGTAATTTGAAGGTGTTGGTACTTTTCTCCACGAAAATAATCGACAATTCGAACACTTAGTGAGCTGGGTCGTGTACTGGATGCAAGAATAACATCATTCTGGCCGTGAAAATACACGCGAACGTCATCAAATTCTAGTCCAAGCTGAAGGGTGTCTTTGGCATTATCTTCAGCGTAGTTGTTGATTTCGTTAAACTCTCCATAGCCGTGGTTTAGGACGTAAGTGTCTGAACCAGCTCTTCCTTCCAAATGTTGATAGTTGTAACCATTTCCTGCTCCGGGATCAATATAATTGTTCAAGTTATTACCATAAATTTTGTAACTGCAGTGACTGGATTTTAGTTGAAAACGGACCAAATGATTCCAAGGAGCATTTTGTAGGTTGTAGGTAATAACGCTTTGGTCACAGCCGGCGTGTTTACATTCGCATTCCGCGGGATCTTTAGACACTTCAATTGGATCGAGTTGTGCTGTTTCGTTACTAACTCTTAATGTAATTCCATCCTTTGTTCTAACCCCAAGATGCTGATTCTCAGTTGAGTTAAACCAGTTGTGAAGAATTACTATAGGAGTTCCTTGGCGTGAGATGATGTGGAAGTCTAAGATTTCCTTAGTCAGTTGTAGATTTTCAAACTTTTCTTCAATGAACAACAAATCCGCCTTTTTGCGACTATCAAGGTTATTGATAGTAACTCTCTGGCAAGTTTTCTTAACAACATAATTGTCGCTGCCTTCCCCGCCCTCAAGGTAATCTTGTCCTCCACTGCAACTCAAAAAGTTAGACTGTGCATTACCAACTATACGGTCGTTGTGAGGAGAGTCAGAAACCGTAGCGACCTTTGAGTACCCATTAGGTTTGATGCAATCTGAGTTAGGTAAGTCGGACAAATCAACGCAAACCCCAGTTATTGAAGCCTTGTAATCCAACATAATCGGTACTTTCGAAACAATTCCAGTTTCGCTGGTAGTGACGTTAAAAACTACGTGGTCAGACGAAGTAAAGAGGATGTGCCTGTATTGATATCCAACGGTCCAGTTTGTTATAGTAAAGCAAGAGGTTTGCGAATTATCAGTGCTGTCAGTTACAGAGAGATTTGCTCCTACGGTTTGAACACGGATGTTGTCAAAGGGGACCTCAAACACTAGAACATCAGTGGTATTGAGATAATCCTCTGCATAGTTGTCAATGACATCGCACCCTTCATTGGCTCTTATGATGTAAGTGTCTTCGTCCTTCCTTCCGGCTAAGTGATCGGCTCCACGTCCACCATCAAGGATGTTGTTAACATCATTTCCAGTTATGTTGTCAGAGCTGTTTGAACCAGTTACTTGTTTCACTTGAGTGAATTTGGGCGCACCAAGGTTGAGGGGTGGAGGTCTTTTGGCAGAGCTGAGATCAAGAGCCACTGCCACACAGTGAACAGCATTTTCAGCTTCACCATTTAAGACTTGTTTTGGGACAAACATTACTCCATCTTTACTGCGAAATGATACATGACGGTAATAGTTGACGTCACCAGGAGTGAACCAGTTCTTGAGACGAATATGATGGCTTCTTGAGTAGGTAACGTCGAGATCATTTCTGCTCTTATGACATCGGATGTTATCGTAAGTAACATTGATTACAACAATGTCCTGCATGGCGTCTTCAGCAAAGTTATCAATGATTGTTTTACCTCCGTCTGAATGGATAATGTATACGTCACTTCCTGTTCCTCCCGTTACAGTGGCCATTTCCGGTCCAAGATAAAACGTGTCACTTCCTCCTCGCCCATACAGATTGTAGTGATAGTTTCCAGTCAAAAACGTAAGATTTAGTTTTCCAAAATTGCATTCTTCTTCGTCTTTATCTGATCCAGGTGGCTTTGTTGTCGGTATAGGTTTCTGTACGGCATAGAATGTGTTATTCTTGGAGTTTCCATAGTATGTCCCATAAACGGATTTCTCGTGCAAATTAGCTCCACAGATGACGTCATAGGACTTAATTGGTATCACAAACCATAACTTTGCCGTTTGGTGCTTGTATGTAAAATCTCTTCCCTCTCCTACACCAAGGACGATGTCTTTAAGCTGAGGGTCAACTTGAAATGTTCTTTGTATCGGTCTGTGGCTACCACTCACATCTCCGATTTCCAACATTGCTCGGTTGTTGTCTAACAATCTAAAGTTTATGTACCCACCAAAGGAAGACAGCATTCCCTGGGTGAAGTCAATCGTTTCTCCTTCTCCTTCCTTTTCTCCTACAATCTTGTAATAGCTAGTAGGGTTTGAAAGATTTCGAATAAGTTGCTTGTCATAATCCTCTTGTTTCTGATAGGATTCCATCTGTCTTCTTAGCCCCCCTGTCAAAAAGTCTGCAACTCCGTCTAATATGCCTTTAACCAGTGCTGCAACGAATTCCAGACCGGCCCAGGGACTTTTCCAATTTACTTTCTCCATTTCCTCCATAATATCTATGTAAAAGTCATCAATAGCCATTCGGATTATTGAGAGCACAATTATTAGAGGCTCAGTAATGACTTCTGCTTCGGGACAAAATGTTCCGATTAGGTTAAGTACAGTAGTGTCGATATCAAGAACTAGATCAACAACACGTAATGGTAGCAGTTTGACGTCTTCAGGGTTATTGAGATCCAAATCAGCCAGCTGTTCCACGTCCTGCTCTATGAAGTAAACATCAAATACAAGTCCCACTCCAGGAATGTCGCCCAACATCTTTCCAACTCCTTTTTCCATGAATCTTTCTACCTTTGTAGAGAATCGCTCTAATCCTCTCTCTAAATTCAAGCCTTTCGCCACTCCCTTAGCTGCGTAGCTTAGAATTTTTTTACCAACCTTCGAAACAATCTCATTGGCGCCGGTCAACCCTCCAAGAGTGTGAACAGATTGGGATAAAGCAATCCCGCCGCGAACGTTGTCGCCTTTAGAGAAATAGTCTGCTGCACCTAGTACGGAAAATATCAAACCATGAACAGCTAAACCTTTATTAACCTTTGCGTATTCCTTGCTCGCTCCAGCTCTTCGAGACTTCTCTATGTGCTCTTTGGTGAGTTTTGTTGTAGCTAACTCTTCAGACCTCACCGGCAATTCCACGTGCTCGCGTTCTTTTGCATTGCGTCGATCTCTTACATCAAATTCAACTTCGCTATCGGTAACTTCGATGGACTCCTCGTCAACAATCACAGAATCTTTATCGTTGAGCGAGCAAGCTGTGCGTTTCTTTCGACGACGAGTTCCTGTGCAATACCTGGCAACTTTTTCTGCAATCATTTCTCCGTCATGCTCTCCAGCTGCGCGTTCACGGATGAGATACGAGGGAACCATTTCTCCGCCGTTTTTGTGAATCAATTTTCGGCCAAGCTCGGTTCCGCCTTCTTCCCGTACTGGAAACTCGTCACTGCTGAAGACTTCGTCTATTTTTCTTTTCCTTCTGCGGCCGTTTTGAAGCATTTTTTCAACAACTTGGTCCATTGCAGGACTTCTTCCTGTCTTTCCAGACAATTTTGCCAAATTAGGCATCTCACTACTTGTGGGGAATCTTTTATTCGCCCTAATTTTAGTTGCAAGATCTTTTATAAATGTAGTCTTCAATTCATCAGCAGGCTGAGCTGCCTCTGCAACCATTGAAATAACCATTAATTCTACTGTAGCTCGAATCGTATCGGCTGTTTCTTTAGCTTTTCCAGGTCCAGGGACGGTTAAATCAGTAGAGAAAGTAGGCTGGCTGTCAAGATTTTGATCTGCGGCGTCTATCATTGCCGTGGTCAGCTTGTTTTGATTAGGAAAGACTTTCATCGTATCTACCATCGTTTCGTATTTAGGTGCCCAATTACTGCCTCTACTTGCTCTTTTGGTAGTACCAGGCCAATCATTGTCATTAGTGTGAACAAGTATTTGGTGAAGGTCTTTTCGAGACTTATCTCGGCTGAATGATTTACTTAAACGAAATTTTCTTTTCTGGCCACCAATTGGAACCTCAAAATGTGTTTGTTTAGCTTCTTGAGTACTGTAAAGGTCAGGATAAAACTGCAAATGTCTGAAAATTTTTTTCACATTGATGTCGCTAGTTTCATGAATTTTTACCTCTAGGTGTTGTTTCTTTCCAGTTCCAACGGTTGTTTCCTCAATGACGTTCGTTGGCGGAGTAGATTTTGTTTTGAGGGTCTTCAAGTGATTCCACTCTTTGATTGCCTGATCTTTGGTTTTCAGCATGCTCGCAGTAAATTCATATTGCAGTTTTGTCTCTCCCTCGTCGGCTATTTTTTGGCTCAATATTTTTTGCTGGTCTTTCATTTTTGTGTCAACATCCGTTTTTACTTCTGTCAGCCATGAAGGGGGGCTCAAAGCGGTCAGATCTTTTCTCAAGACAGCAGAAGCAACCAAGACATCATTTCCTGCACGAAATGCTTTGTCCTTTTCTGCCGAAGTAACGCCTCCTGTAGTGTCATGTTTTGTCAGTGTGGAATCAAAATCAGGCTGAGTATTTAATGTTGCATCTAAAGCTGTTGAAGACACTTCTTTTAGCGTTTTCCTCAAGGGTTCCTTTAACTTTGAGTCAGCCAAATCGTTAACGGTGTTTTGAAGATTTGTTGGATTTGACAGGTCCACATAAGTTACTGTACCCGCGTCAGTGTGTTCAGAGGAGAGTGAAAACGTCCCGTCTGCTGGATTGTTCGTCAGTTTAAAGTTGTGATAGTCTTGCCCAATTGGAATCTCGAAAACTGTGGGATTCGTTTCTCCGCGATAAAGAAGAGGGTAATACTGCATATAGTGAAAAGCTTCTTTCAATGTCACTCCTCCTGTTTTTTCAAACTTGACGTGTTTTTCAGTAGTAGCTCCCGTGCTGACAGTCGTTTCAGTGACAGCTTTCGGTGTGCTACTCTTCAAAGCAGTCCACTCTTTCGTCAGTTTCTCTTCGACCACCGCCTTGTCTAACGCTTCTTGGACTGTCCTAGTATCGGCTGTGCTGACTGTTCTTTTGCCTGTTGCATCTTGCGTAAAGATGGCGTTCGGGAAATGATGATGATGGTGATGATAATGGGGACGACGTAAAAAGTGGCCGGCAATTTCTCGAGCTTGAATGAGGGGAGTCAGGAGGAGATGCTCTGCTGTAAGCAGCAGGGCCAACGCAACAACCCTCATCATGGAGGGGCCGTATATTTTCTGCATGTGGTAAAAAAACAGCCACAAAAGCCTTCATTAACATTTAATCTAACAAAAAAAACCTTATTTCTTGCTTTAAATGTGACATTTTGCGTTAAAAAGTGTTATATATTTGCATTAATGTTACATCAGGCGCCAATCAATCTTTAGCTAAGTTACTCGTTTGGTGCCCCAGTATCAAAGACACCAAAACGAGAATTGATGCAACGTCGAAGTTTGAGGCACTCTTTGGTTAAAAATTTCAAGAGAAATGCAAGGTTTTCCTCGTGGCAAAACGCTTTCTTGTTAAAAATTACGGTGTTTTAACTCAACTCACCTTTCTTTCACAAGTATTGAAGCTGCAATAGAAACGTAAGAAGATAAAATCAGTTCAGAGCAAGAGGTTATATTGGTTTGCATGCCACAGCGTGAAATTCTATTTACTGGTTAAACACCAGGTGAGGTAACCTTTCAACTGCCACAAGCTCAGAGTTTAAGCGATCATGAAATGGTCATGGAATGTCATGAAATATTACTTACTGAAACGGTTGACCCCAGGCCCCAGACCCACTTAGATGAAAAGGGGTCTTACCCAAGAGCTGCGCATTATTAAAAACACCAAGCCGCATGCCGCAGTATTAAAAACACTGCCTGTAAAATATTTACAGCACTATAAACACCAAATTTTACATTGGTTAAATCGCAAGTATTATTATACCTCATTGTCTGGTGGCAAGCGAGTGATTTGGCTGATCCCTCCAGTAAGCCTTAATAAAGGAAAGCCTGCAGCCTAATGCTTTTGTGAATGCTTTAAAAAAATCCCTATTTTTTCCTATATTTTTTTTCTATTCCATACTGATTGGACCTAATTAAGTATATTCTTTAACAAAATGCCTTATATTTATTCCTAGATTTTTGCAGGCCACTTGAAGCTCTGTTTAAGAGAAATTGTTGTTGTTGTTGTTGTTGTTGTTGTTGTTGTTTTTCTCTCAATATGCTCTAACTCTCGAAAACTAGTGTTTTTTTTTCAGATTATTGTGATAAAAATGTGCCAGACTTCATTTCAGTTTTGTGGTCGTTCAGAACTAGTCCAGTGCTTGCAGTTCGCTACGAATATCTATGTTCCACTGAACTTATATCCAGCTGATAACAATATACCCGACTTCAATATACCTCTTCAGTTTTCTACAAGATTAGGAAGAACTTCGCAGAATTAGAGGCTTTATTTGCGACATTAAAACCGTCTCTGGAAACGTTTTGCGTCCGTGAACGCAAACATGCGGACCAACGAGGAAACAGTTTCCTGCCGGTTGTTTACAAGTAAAAGATATGACACTTTAGAAAATTAATTCATACCAGTTTTTAAAAAATATTTAAATTATCAAGCAAATGGCGCTGCAGAACATGTTACACAAAAGTGGACTTTAAATTTACAAGTTGAAATTGTGTCAAAAAAAATTAAAAGGAGTGGCACCAAAAATTATACTTTTGTAATCTGTCCAAAAATACAGCGAACATTTGCATTTTATCTTCGTGCATCTTCTGCATGGCTGCAAATTGTTTTTCCTCCCTGGCTTTCCTCTCCTTCTTTTCTTCCTGTAACAAGCTCAAGATTTCGTGACTTCGCGATTTCTGGTGGCCACTATTGCGTATCTTTCGTTTCCTCGCTATTGGCCGGCTGGTAACCTGCTTCTCTTCAGTAGCCACTGCCGCAGCAGGCTCAGGCACAGGCTCAGTTCCGTCTTCTGTCATGTTGATTTTTCTTTTGCCAGAGCTTGAGGCGGTCGATACTGGGTTTACGCCGGCTTTGTAGCCCAAAATCTCATCCAGCTCCTAGTAGAATTCGCAGATTTTTGCGCCACGTCCCGTTGCTCTGTTGTTGTCCTCTACGTCCACGAAACTTTCTTCAGTTGTTTCCATTTGTTGGAACACTGGGTACCTGATGGGTGGTAGTTTTACTGCTTCATGCCTTCGGCAATGGCTCCCCACACGCTTTTGTTTTTGAAGCTGACGTCGGCAAAATTGTGTTCATGTTCGTGGTAAAGTGTGTGGTAAAATGAGTGATAAAGTGAGTGGTAAAATGAGTGATAAAGTGAGTGGTAAATAAATAAATAAATAAATAAGGGGAAGTTAACAATATGACGCTTTTATCCGTCCACCGCATAAAACTCTTTGGACATTTTTTTTTGCGAAAATCACGCAATCACGAGCAAAATGATTACGACACGGCTGACGACAAGCAAAAATTGTCGTCCGCTAATATGCCAGCGGGCGCTACCCATCGTTTTCAACCGTTTCAACCAGGTTCTGAGCTGGTTGAAAAGTTGATCAACCAAACCAACCAAAACGGTTTTTTCCCAATAGAACACCAAAAAACCCAACCAACCCAAACAACCAAAAGCGGTTGTCCCCAACAGAACACGCCCTTATTGACTAAGGCATTTTAGTAAGAGTGTCAATGAACTTATAGTATTGTATAAATTTCTATACGAAACACTTGGACAACATTTATATATGTAAATAAATACATAAATACAGCAATATTAGAAGATTTGGTTGAAAATGCAAATAATAGAGACCTGAAAAACTGTAAACAAAAATTAAAAACCTTCAATATATTTATTAAGGTTACAGTGTACCTTCGGGGGTGTCTCCAGTATTACCGCTCTAGTGTCTTAAGATTACACTTAACATACCTAAACCCAGGTATCAAATTAAAGCTTATAGAGCTGGCTATCTAAATATGGAAACCATTTGGTAATAAATTGAATTGTCGAATTTTTTACGACGTCTAAATTCGAACGTCCGCATCAGCTTTAAAACGCTATAACTCAAAGCGATTATTGTATTTTGCTAATTTGATTTGTTCTCGGATTTCCGAACACGAAGCGCTAAAAAAACGTGTCGGCGATTTCCCATATTCAATTGCAGTGAAAAGTTACAGAATATTTTCGAAAAAGGGAGAAAAAAATTGGAATGATCGCACGGAAATGGCTCTTGACGAAAAAGTTTTCGGAAATAAGAAATTCGCCGACACGTTTTTGTTGATTATATTTTAGCCTAGCTTCTGTCCAAATTTGAGGAAAATAGAACAAATTCCCTTTGAGTTGTAGCTGTTTAAAGTGTCCTCAACAAGCGAAAAATAAACTTTGAGAAAACGGCGCTTAAAAAACATATCGCTTCATAAACAAACTCCGCCCACAAAAGTTATACTGTCATTTCTCCGTCAATTTTCACAATTTTTCGATAATTGTTTTTTTAGATGAAAGTTCATTCTGTAAACTTTATTTTGACGCCAAAAAAAAATTTCGATAAATTTTCGATCTGAAGGTACACTGTAACCTTAAATATACGTATTCTAAAACAGTACAGATTTCCTGTCTCTCTATCTCTGTGTCACGTTCAATTCTCGCCCAGAGTACAGCCTGGCAAATGTTCAGTTTCACAAATCAGATCAAATCAGTCTCGCTCAATCACGCTAAATGCTGGCCAGATTATCTCCGGACAAGGCCGATTTTAGGTGTAAAGCGAGATAAATTTAGTGTCGCGCTTTGTCTTGTTCAATGCACGCCGTAAAAATCGCTTTATGGCGGCCAGAATCAGGCCGGATTCTCGCTATGTCAGTCTACAGTTTTTTGTACGGGAGTACAAACCATCGAGTATCATGATCTATCACCACCTGAAAATGACTTTTCATTGAATAAAAAGCAACCCAGGAACCCTTAATCTATTCGAAAATTGTTTTATGATTCCATCGAATTACTATAAACAAATACCCTTTACACAAACAACTTTTTAATCAATTTATTGGCTTACGCACATGCCCATTTACGTCTGCTACACCGCCTATCAACTTCAGCTACTCTCAAATCTCCAAAATCCGGGGGAGGACTCCCAAATAAAACTTCTTGTGAGCCATACCCATCAAACGAAATTCTCATACAGCACTGCCGCCATTTTTATGTGGGAGCCCCCCCCCCCCCCCCCCCCCTCACCCGGGGGTGTCCATTTGTGACCATGAATGCAGCCCATTTTATATATCGCGCTGGCTTAGCAACAAGCCTGCCCGATCAATAAACTCTCGAAAAATTAAAAATCGCTTTAATTTAATTTCAAGCACATTTTAAAGATAACTGTACGTTTGCTATATATA
>JAJGOT010000373.1:422500-562500 GCA_022457155.1 Cladopsammia gracilis
TTTCAGTTAATTTATTCGCTCTTACAGAGTCAGTTGCCAGTACGCCGATGGCCTCCGCGTTTTTCTCGCATTTCATCCTCGGAGAATGGTTGTCTAATCCAAAGGTTAAATCAAAATTTATAAAAAATAACCGATTTTTTATCATTTTGTAAAATTTTGAAACCGAAAAGCAATGGTCTAATTCCTGGCGAAGCGATAAATTTGTCGTGCCTTGGGAGCTAAGCCTCGTCGCTGTCGGGAGCAAAGCCTCTAAATTTGTTGTGCCTCGGGGGCGAAAAATATATTTATATTCATATATATATATATATATATATATATATAACTAGTAGAGGAAAATAGAACTCTTTATCTGCTATTAAAGTGCTCAATGGATATAAACTAGAGCTTTGTATAGAAAGAAAGAATATGGACTAGTTCAAACATATATTTGCAACTCCGAGTTTCATGCTTCTCTCAAAGCAATCATCAAACAAAAATAACTGATACATTCAAGATATACAAATTTGAAATTAGGAACAATACCTTCTAACGTGACGTGTCAAGATACACTTGCTAAACGGCTTAAACAAATACGGTATTCAATAGCAATTTTATAGAATGTCTACAGGACGATGTCAGTTCATTTCTGTTCTTGAGGGTTGACATTTCCGGTTTACAAATTACGAAGTACTTCCCCCATAAACACAAATTACATTTTTGGATAATGTTTGAATACGATCTTGCTTGTTTTACAATACGCCGTTTAATTTCATAATTGACTTTTCTGTTCATCAGGAACGAACGTTCAGTACAAAAACGCAACTAAATTAAGTAAATACATATGGAGCCTGAAGAACAGAAAAGGCAATTATGAAATTAAATGGCGTATTGTAAAACAAGCAAGATCGTATTCAATATATACATAAAACTAATCTTGTGAAACTGAAGATTGTACGCTTTAAAAGAAAAGAAAGATTCTTTTACCTTTGAGACGATATTCCTTTCTTCTGACGAATGTTAAAGTCGATGCCTCTGATGTCTTCAACTGAGTTGCACGTTGATATGAAAAATGCTATCTTCTCTTTTTAAAATTCTTTCCTTAGTGGCCTTTAGCAGATGGATTTTTTCGTGCAAAGAGCGGATAGGCTCTTTTAACATCTTCTAAAGGTTGTTTAATTGAGGTTACGGACATGTGAATAATCAAATAAAGATTCCCTTTTTGGTCATTTCTGGCGCTTTTCGTACGGGTACCAGCTAAAGGTGAAGAGCGAAAAACTCAAAGGACCAATGTCGCCTATTTTTAGTATCACCTTGAAAAGCGAAAAATATATTGTATCAATTAACATCAAAAAATAATGCTCTAGATTTGTTAAAAACTACATTACTTAAATGAATAAAATTATCAGTTACTAAAGTATCTTTTGCTGCGATGTCCTGGATAGTGATGGATTCCAACTTGAAAAAAATAGGCCAATTTTTACAAATGATTCCCATAAGTTATGTCTTAAAAAAATATAGAAAGCTTAAATCTCAAGTTCTCATTCTATTTTCAAGGAATCACTTGATTTTTCTCTCTTGGTCCTCTAAGAACTTGTTTGACCAAAAAAGCAAAAGTTTTTGTGATGGCTTTGAGATTCCAAAAATTGATTTTGTGGTATCATAACCCGCTGCCATCCACGCGCTGCCAGCATTAGACTCGCGCGTGACAAAAAGTATCACGTTAAATAAAGTTATTTTATTATATAGTGTATGTTTCTGAGCAAAATGTTTGGTACATTAAACAATTTATCGATTTAAACAATAAGATTTTGGTGTTTTTATTTAAGGTGTTTTGTTCTGTTACAAATTTAGCACACCTTGAATCGAATGCAATTTAAGTCACGAATTAAGTTTTACATGAAGTGCGCCGGGCAGCGATGCTTTTGATTTTTATCTTTTGTTTATATTGTGTGATTTTTCAGCGTATTTAAGTGCGCTAATCTGGGCTTCCTTTAACATAAATACCTTTATATCTAGCAGATAAATTTTCAAATCAACAATAAAGATAACACTCCGGCTTAAATCGCTATCGACGAAGTCTTTGAGTTTCCTGCGATACATGCCTCAAATTTAGATCTCTGTCGCCATTATGACGAACAAGGTGAATGGAAAAAAAATTCTGTAAGCGCCACAATTCGGAGAGAATATTACAGGTTTCACATGAGAATTAATTGTATCACAACGCTGACATATTTCAGTTGTACAGGTACCCACGCGAGCCAGAAAGAAAAGAATATGGCTATGATATGATTACAATTGTGCTAGATGAGTTTGTTTCATCAGTATTTCATCAGTATTTTAACATCTTTTAACCGTATTATCGACGAATTAAAAGAGGAATCGAAGACATCATTTTTATACCTGGTACGTGCATATGTCACCAACGACGGAATTTTGCCTTTAGTTCCTCTAACAGAATTAGTTGCCAGTGCGCCGATGCCCCCGATTTTTGTTATCGCAATTCTTAGAGAAGAATACTGAGCTTTATTACTGATTACAACACACGATCAATTTGCGCTCCGAAAAACTGAACGAAGCTGTGTTGCAGAAATAAATCCGCGATGTGTAGGCCGTGTATGTGTTTCGAATGAAGGAGATCTACATCCATGGAGTACTTGCAAGAACAAAGATCGCGCCTGGTGGTTTTTGGTATCTCTGGTCCCAAACTGTGAAACACTTTGCCTCTGGCACTAAGGAAAAGCATCCGTTGACATTTAAAAAAAAATGATTAAAAACTCATTTATTTCAACAGTTCCTGACAGACAAGTGATTTTATTATTGACTTTAATTAATTATTGTATTTTTAGTATTGTATTTTCTTATTGCTTCTTACATGCATTTACATTCTATGTGTATAGAGATTAGACTTTGAAGTAAGCCTTTATATATTGCTATTTGATTGTAAAGCGCCTTGAACTATGGATATGTGCGCTATATAAATAATAATTATTATTTAAGCTTAACTTCCTTCGCGTTTATTTTTTTAAAAAAAGGTACCGCACTTTTTCAATAGCGATGTACACGTTTTCAAACATTCATGTTGTTCAGTTTTGCCAGCTGTATATAAAGAAGGAACATCATTTCATCATAGGGTAAGAAAAGTTATAATAGGAATGTCTGACAAAGTGAATGAATCCAAACTTATCTATTCACATGTCAGTAATTTCAATTAAACGCCTTTGAGAAGAGCGTATCCGCTTGTTGCACAAAAATGACCACATGCTAAAGGTCGGGTAAGAATTCTTTGGGGAAAAGAGGACGTCTTTCATATCAACGTGCAACTCAGTTCTAGACATCAGAGTGACGGCTAAAAGGTTAACCACATAAAGTAGGGAATAATAATTGTCACTAACGACTCTATCATTTTTTTTTTTAAGGAATACGACAACTGCTTCAAGTGTTAAATGAGTGAATCATTTTTCTCCGACCAAAAATTAAATTCTAGCGTCTCTGAATTAACATTTCCAGAAAAAAAATTAATATCTAAAACAATGGCAAGCTGTGGCGATGTTTCGCCTTATGTAACCAATTCATATCGATGAACCAACCATAGATGTAGAAGCACTGAAAGAGATCTCATGACAGTGTTATTTTTGTTTTATAGCCAGCCGAGCTGAATAATTAGTTACCGGTAAACATCGCTATTGCAAAAACTTCAGTCGCATTTAAAAAAAACGATACCTACCGACTATTCCATCGTTTTGCTTAGTTTGTTCATATGACCGAGATTACTTAATTTGATCTCAAGAAACTCAGAGACTTCCAGGGTCTTGCAGATTTATAATTTCCAAAGTAACATTAGTTAGCATCGAACCATATATGATCAGAAACATAACTTGTGAAATACCCGACGACGAATAAACGCTCAATAAGAAAATAAATTCTGATTTCCCTGAAACACATTACAAAGACAACGTGTATGCCTTGCTTTTTTTCTCGTTTATATAACTGAATCATAACTGTAAAAGCTGAAATTCTTAGTGCAGGTTTTCGGTGTATAAAAGACATAAATAAGAAGCGTGATGTAGCGTATAATGAACAAAAGCGAATGAATAATGCATAACTTTTCCCACTTCAACTTTAGACTTGTACCCGTAAGGAAAGCAACCGTAGTAACCATAAAAGGGAATCTAGATTTAACTATTTACGTCTGTCTGTAACCTCACTTAAACTTAAAGAAAAGAGCCTATCCGCTTCTTGTCGGAAAAAGCCCACATGCTAAAGGTCATAAGAATAAGACCGGTTTTAAACAGTAGTATTATTGCCGTGATAAACATGGAGAGGATTGAAATGTAGAAAAGATTATGACAAAAAGGCATGCAAATTATAACTGAAAATTTTTTCTTCATATGCTTTAGCAAAACGTTTGAATTTGTTTACATATTTTACTTTTATTTTATTTTTGCTTGTTGCTTACGCCTTTTCGTTTTAATTTGTCTCAAACACTCCTACTATTTCAACCCCTCTGTTTTAGTTTACTAAAGTTCGGAATAAATTAACGAATCGACTTAATATTTATTATTATACATTGGTGTCACTAGCTCGATTTTGATTGGCTATAAGCACGCAGCTAATTATCGCTTGCTGTTTCTGTTACGTCATACCTACAGACAATAGTTTTATGCATGCAGAAGTGACGTCATACCTACAGACAATAGTTTTATGCATGCAGAAGTGACGTCATACCTACAGACAATAGTTTTATGCATGCAGAAGTGCGCGCTCTTGTCTTTACAATTGCAGCTCAGGAATATGCATAATAAAACAATTATTGGATTCGGTTCTCGCATGATAGCGATAATTATCAAGGCCTCAGTTTGTGTTATCCGCCTCAGCCTTCGGCTTCGGCAGATAACACAAACTTTGGCCTTGATAATTATCGCTATCATGCTCAACCTCATCCAATAATTGTTAATTGTTGTTCTTGTTTTGTAGGTGACAGAAGTGATATATTTTTAAGTGAAGCTACCACCTAGCGCCCTTAAAAGGTACTATTCATAGAAATAAGGAGGTATTACGCTATTGGACTCTTGATCAGACAAAATTAAAAGAACACCATGATTTCATTGCATTGTTTAATTTATTTTTCATCAATTACAGCGGTTTTTAAATAAGACGAACTAAGCAGAATATTGCGTCCACAGATGGTTAGCATTTTAGCTGACGTCAATCGTGGTTAATGTGGCAACCGACAGTGCACCAAATGAAAGTACCGGTTTGGCCTGTTTTACCGGCTTTCTCTCTGTCCAGTTCCCAGTCGTGGTGTTGGTGACAAGTATGACTGACATCAGTTACATAGCAACCAAATCTCTAAGCGTTTTAAATCTTGTGTATACAATTTTTACTCTTGTGTCAACCTTAGTAACACTCGCCGCATCAAATCTTTCTTCCCGTACAAGGACCGCTTGAATTGTTCTCAACAGTCTAAAGTTATTTACAAAGCCAGTCGTTGGGATTGTGAAGAATTTTACATTGGTAAAACTAAACGACGGCTTCATGATAGAAAAACTGAGCATTTTAAGGCCATCGCTAAGGATGACCACACATCAGCCATTGCTGATCATGTCAACACCACTGGACACAACATCAAGTGGGATCATTTTGATATCTTAGCGTCAGGCAAAACTGATTTCCACTGTAAAATCAAAGAAACGTTGCTTGTACAAGAACTGAAGCCAGCTTTTAATGCAAACTTCAGTAGCGAGAAGCTGATGCTTTATTAATTAGCTGTTTCTTTTTAAGTCGTGAATACGACTTATTGCGATTACTGGAGAAAAGTCACTCGTTCATCGTAAACTTTATATTAAATTTATATTAAATTGTGGATGTTACACTTCAGTAATAGCATACATGGAGTCCGAAATGGAAGTTAACCAAGTCCGCCATTACGGTTTCATGCTCGATGAGCTGAAACGTCGGATTCGGAAAACGTTGGGGTTCTTTTACTTGTTATTATTGTTTGGCAAGAATATCTGACATTAATAATGAAGGAAAAGGTAAGTTTGTCCCGTAATTTTCATTTTCGCTAGTAAACCCATTCTTTCGTGTTTACTAGCTACACACGAAGGTTTTAAGGTTTTAGAGGTCCTTCTTTGGTAAAAGATATTGGTACGTGGATCTGCCACATAAGGAAAGTAGTCATAACATGTACAATCTAAAAGGACCAGCCTTGTGTAGGGTAGGAAAAGGTCTGATGGTTGCTTCATATTCACGACTTGGCTCGCAAGGCCGGAGCCTTTGATTATAGATCAACTGTTAAGTTTTGTACTTAATCTCGGTCTCAGTCCCTTTTCACAACTATATAAGTATAGTTTTCAAAAGTAACAGTCACTTTTGAAAATGTATGTAGTATAGCATACGAAACGTCAAGTTTTATAAAAAATGAATAAGTTTAATATGTTTATCACCGCGGTTTGTGTTTTATCTCTTATCAAGCTACGATGGCCCAAGAACAAAAGTCTTAACTAAGCAAACCTTTCTAGATTTTAAAATTCTAGCTTGCAATAACTACCACTACAAATTAACTTTTACATTAACAGACGGAAGCGGATTAATGACCGTGAATTTTGCTTTTAGATCGTAATCATCTGGATACACTGGACGTCAGTTATTTTCATCTGTGTACAAAAAAGAACAAATGTGGATTATATCATTTCTCAAGGACACCGCTGGCAGCGGCACAATGCGATTGTGTAGGGGATTGCAATAACAGTGATATCTTGATTGCGAACATGTGAGCGGGAAATCGGTGAGTATTTTAATTTAATTAAATTAAATTTTATTTTTACTCATAACAATTGATAGACACATTTTTAAAAGAACACACTAAACAAGAAAAAACTACAGATAATAATACTTATAAAATATAATTTAACGTTAGAGCCTGGAGGCTAAATTAACCAAAGAGTTTTCAATTTTTAATCCTCTCGCTCATCGTTGGGGTCGCCACGCAGCTCTTAGAACAAGTTGCCGCTTTATTGGCTCACCAAACAATAGATGAATTACCCAAACAATGCCCCCATCCCTAAGAAACAATAGCGGCTGTGTTTTACAAGGCCAATGAAAATAGGTTTCTGAGAGCTGCTCAGTAATTCTATCGTTGGTAAAATTCAAGCGTTAGACAATGGAGTATTATCATTAGGTTTTCAGAAAGTAATGGGAAGTAAATAAGAAGCAAAGGACCTCGAACGAAAATGCTGCTGGTGTACGTACGATCTAGAGAAGATCTAGTCAGCCAAAAATAGATATGATGGGAAGTAAAGTAATGGGAAGTAAAGTAATGGGAGGTAAAGTTATGGTATGTGACGTAATAGGAAGTGACGTAATGGAAAGTGAAGTAATGGGAAGTGAAGTAATGGGAAGTGAAGTTATAGGAAAGTGAAGTTATAGAAAAGTGAACTTATGGGAAGAGAAGTAATGGGAAGTGAACTTATGGGAAGAGAAGGAATGCCAGGGAACATCAGGTGCAGTAACAAGGCCACAAATTAAATCGTCGGTGGTTGAATTTCTCTGCAACGCACGCTATAAAAACTTCACGTCTTGTAGTTTCTTTATCTATAACAACTCAATTAATAACTGAAAACTTCTTTTCAAAACACGAGTATTTTTATCCTTCTTACCCTTGACGAAGTATAAAGGCGGTAAAATGAAGGGCGGGCGTCCTCTGGTACGAGTTATTGCTACCCACTGATATGGTGGCAACCACTCTTCATAATAGCGTGTTAATTCATTTCGACCGTTCTTCCTTACGTTAACCTTTAATAAACAAAAACACCCATTGAATATAAACTCATGTTAGTATATGTAATAGTAATTGGACTGAGTGGAGTACAATTCAGGGAGTAATCGGGCGAGTAATTTCAAATCGGCCGAGCGCGTAGCGCGAGGACGATTTAAAATTACGAGCACGATTACCCCTGAATTGTACGACACGAAGTTTAATTACTAATTAATCGCATCAATAACCAAAATCGAGATTAAGAAGCTATGTCGACTATTTTGTACTAAAAACGTCTTGGATATTTTCTGTCAGTTTGAAAGTGGAAGGAAAACAGCAAAAACGAGCCATTCAAATGCAACTGATTGAAGCGCGCGCAACGTAGGTGTCCAATTTCAGCTATCCAATTACAACTTTTTGTAACTGGACAGCTGTAATTGGACACCCACGTGACCGCGCGCCAATTACGTGAGAAATAGGCGCGCGGTTGACCAATCACAATCGAGAATTTTGTTATTGATACGATTATTTAAAATATTGGATAGCGTTGTTGGCGCGCTCTGATTGGCTTCTGAAACTCGGGATAGCAACTACTGTTCACCTCCAAGCAATTTGCGCGCGAAAATTGTAAACGTTGACAGGAATAAATTAGTTAAAATTATCATTTTTGTGCTATATTATCGAGCTGTTTTAGTATATACTTAAACAACTAACTTTCGTAACTGTTCATCCTACTGATGAACAGTTACGAAATTCAGATATATTTAGTAGCCACATTTATTTGCGGTCTGTCCCCTTTGAATTCACCTTGGTGTCGGTGGCCAGTAGTGGTTATTTACCACCAGCAACCTAAACTTCGGTGGAGATATGCAATTTTTGACAAATTTTTGCGAAAAATCAGTGACCTTTCGGCAACTTTTTGGATTTATTTTACCAACTTTTTAGCCAGGGAGGGGGGGGGGGGGGTACTGCCTATAATGGGCTATACGGGGATGCTCCGCCCGAAAGGGGTACCTTTTTGAGGCTGGAGGTATATGAAAGGGTCGGGCTTATTTTACGAGTTGAAGTATATGAAAGGGTAGGGATTTCACGAAGAATAGGAAAGGGTAGGGAAAACACAAGTTGAAGTATCAAAAACATAGGGAAAACTGTGATTTAAGTATTATAAAAAGGGCTTTTCAAAATTCGTAATTATATTATATAAATAGTTTTTAGCTTCAATTTTTAACTTTTCTGATTTGTGTAGTATTATTGTCAGTCTTTCGTTTAGTTTAGTTAGATTTTAATTTGCAGGACCTGCGTTGATAGCAGTTTTTCTAAACTGACGCAGTCATCCTGGATAAATGTTTTATTATTATTATTATTATTGTTATTATTATTATTATTATTATTATTATTATTATTATTACGTACGTACGTACGTACATACGTACGTACGTACTTACGTACGTACGTACGTACGTACATACATTTAACTTTATTTAAGCTCGGAATTAGATATATCCCAGGACCCAAAGACAGAGTCACATCACAATAAACAAAGGATGTTCTTTACAAAACTAAATTGTTTAAACTGCGATTTCGTGTACTATGAACAAACCGGTAGAACTGTCAATACTAGAATTTCGGAACACAGAAGAGCAGTCCGTACTTTTGACTCTAATTCCAAGATTAAAAGATCGCGCAACATTTACACTGACACGATCACAACATGGATTTTGAAAACATTAAGATCATCGACAGAGTGAGGAACTCTCACACACGACCATTTCTGGAAGAGTGGTATTCCCAAAGAGATCCCAACTCAGTGAATGATCACGTAGATATTCCTGACATTTACGCTTCCTTTTATTAATTTATTCTGTTGTTTTCTCGCACGCCTAGCACATTTGCATAATTTTTGGACCTTTTCATTGTTATGCTTTATCATTCCATCTAAAACCGAAGAAGACCTAACTTCTTAGATCGAAACTTTTCTTACAAAACGTTTGTTTTTACGTTTCTTAAAAGCCAGTGTCAAACCTTTTACGCATGTACATGAAATAATGCTATGCTATGCAGTAACTGCTCACATATTCGGGTTTCCATCCGTCACTGTCGCCAGCTGTATCGCGTTTTAAAGACACACCTGTCACCCTTCCTACGTCTTTGCCTCTCACAAAAAACGTATCCACTCTACAATAAGTAACAAACAAACATGTGCGTCAGTGTTTACAAGTGATCGCTTAACTTTTTTCCTCAGGTAAAACGAGACTTTCATCAGTAAAAGTCTGCCCCGATAACCAGGCGATACTGAAATATGCCCAGTGAAGTTAGTTAAACGTACCAAGGGTTTTGAAAGGTTCAATTCACTGAATTTCCTGCATGTTTTTGAATAACAAGATAAAAAGCACAATAGAAGAGCAGTGTTTACGATTATTTCCTTTTTTTTTACCGTTGTGGTGACTTTGGCTGTTGACTGATCGGGGATCAACAACAATACAACAACTCAACTCCTAGTCTTACAATTTCCTGCTATATACTCAGGTAAATTAAGGCATGGGCCGCCAGTTATTTTGCCCAAAAAGGGGGTGGTCTATCTTCTAAGGATTAAGGTATACAAACGCAAAACTTTGACAGATTAACATGTTTGACAATGTTGTCATATTGACACCCATGACGTACGTGCAGCTCTGAAAAGTAATTGAAGGCGCTCCCTCTCCCCTCGCGTGACTCCCTCGCGCGTCCCGTTCTTTCTTGCGCCCTATATTCATGATGCTACGCAGTCTTGATGTAGTCAGTAATTAGATGTGAATCGCGACGTTTTAACGGCTTCAGGCTTCTGGTTTGCACATCCAGTCAATTCCGATCGTCTGAAACAGTCCCGAGTAAACCAGTAGTAAGCGGTCGAAAAAAAATCACCTGATACTGGTTCACATTAGGACTGTCTGATCAGGCGATGGGACTAGACTGGATGTGTAACACTTTTCGTTTTACTGTGGTTGTTTGTGATTGGCGGATTTGGATCCTTACTATTACGATTGGAAACAGTTTCTTCGGTGGTCCACGATGGTACAGATTGGCTGTTGCGTTTCTTGATCGTATCTACGCTTCAGGAATTTCGAATTGCGTTGTCCCTGTTGATGTGAATGGTCTCTTTAACACTATAGAGGTGTAACAATACTCCGGTTGCGGTCAATTAATTTACCCTTTCTTCCAATGTACTTTTCTCCGGTCTTAATATCACGTTCTGACACGGCAGAGGTTTTGATTTGAGCATGTCGTAAGCCGCTCATCCATTAATCTTCCATTTTTATCGATGAAAACTTACCCGCGCTCATAGGAGATGGCATTCTGCAACAACGCCGTCTTGTTTAGCTGTTAACGGTTTTTTTTTAGGTCACAATGTAAATCTTAAGTCTCGGCTTAACGTTCCAACGTTGTTGTACAACATGTTATATAATGTTTAAACTTATATATATTGACACAAAAACAGCTTACAATAAGTGTCAAAATTCAACCAGGTTATTAATTGGTCAATTTTATCACGAACATTAGCACAGACAAAAGACACCACCACACATTTTGTCGGCTATTGCAGTTTGCCAAATTACAAAGTGGGTGGTAATATAAATTTACTGATAATGTTTAAATTCAAGATAAGTGAATACCGTAAACATTCTATTAAGCCCCCTCTATTTTAATCCCCCTCACCCCTCCTCTTAAGCTTCAAGTTTCCTATTAACCCCCCCCCCCCCCCGCCCTGTCTATATTATATCCCATACCCCCTCACCCCACAAAATCACGGAAGACACAGCCACTAACGTCGGGTTAGAATCGCGTTAGAAGAAGATTTCGATACTTTTGAAGGTGTCCCAGAAAAAGACAATATGCGTGCCGGAGGACATCGCCGAGTATAAATTCTGGGATATTTTTAAATAACCCCCCCCCCCCCCCCTCCCCTATTAAGCCCCTCTCCCCTCTTTATTAAGCCACCCTCTAGAAGGCTTGAAAAAAATAAGCCTCCGGACAGCTTAATACAGCGTTTACGGTAATTGTTGAATGAAGCACTGATCCGTGTGTGTACTTACCCGCCCACTTGAAAGTCATCACGATTTGGATTATCTAATTTTAAAGGCCCTGTTTCACCATTCGTGCCTCGTATTTTGATCCACACGTTTGCATCCGTGCCAGCCCAGAATTCGTGCGCGGTTCTCACCGTCACCTGGTATTCTGTAAGTAAAAAGGGAATACGTGTAAAACAGTAGGCTAATCTCTGCTGACGTCATTTTTACATCATATTTCATTGGCTTACATTTTTACACCCAGAAGACAACGCACTTAATAGGAATTTGTAATAGGAATTTGTAAAACTTTGTAAAATTTGGAGTTTGTAAAACAGTATTGCCTGTTACATCCATTTGCATTATTTCCATTTTTTTTCAGCATTATCAATATAATCGTTATTATCAATCTTTTTTCCAGGCTTGATGGAAAGAAAGAGGAATCATCTTTTAAAAGAGTTTGCTTTATCTAACGGTCAAGGAAATTCGCGCGCTTTGATTTCCTATAAGTATTATCTGAGAGGTCCATTTCTTGATCGGACCAGAAACGCGGGAGAACATAGCATGGATACAATAAACATCTTATTCGCGTCATCAGCTCGACCTGTGCAGTACGTTACTTGGGAAACAAAAGGGAATGAAGAAAAGAAAGGGCAATAATGTAAAATATACTGACCTCTCACTTCGGTAAAAAAAATACGGTATGTTTACTGCATCAGCAGTAAAACATGAATCATTTTGAGGCAGTGGAAACTTTTATATGTCACTTAAAACTACTGAAGCAATACACACCGACTCTTATGCAGTGGGCTGCAGCAGGTTGACCGTTCTCCTTTGTCCAAACGCCGCCTCTGCAGAAAATCCTAGACGGTCCCCTGAGTATGTAGTCCACGTTACAGGAGATTGTACACGAGTCGCCTTCAAATTTTCCGGAACAGGAGGTTCGTCCGTGAGGGACTGGGAAGTCATTTGTACACCGCTGTCTGCAGCGCACCATGGTCCCACATTCCTGTCTGCGGCTCTCAAGCCTGCATCTGATTGGACAATAGGGCGTTTACATTAGCATAATTATAGTAATTAAAGGTCGATGTCCTTCACTATCAAAATTACATTAGTTCACTTTCACGTTGGCGTCATTTTGCTAAAGCTACCATTTTTTTCATTATTTTCTCTTGTAATTAGACGTTTATCTCGGTGCAAGAACCTGTGAAGTTTTCCTTCGTTTTATAGCCATTGTTTTCCTAGGCTCTTTTGACTTTTGTGTTTTGTTTTCTTAGTTCCACGTCACTCGTCAGTTTCGCAGGTTTAAGCACTGAGGATGAGCCAACAAGATTGTGGAAGTTACAGCAGAGCTTATGAAGCCGTGTATATAAAAATGCTATCAAGTATAAAATTAAGATCCTTTAAAAATCCCTTGAAAAAAATCACTAAGTATTTACAACTTCACGTTAAAAACTATAAGTAAAAAACATATCTATGTACAAAGAATATAGCAGCTTAGGAAACCGAAATTAATTCTGGTAGTTGTAGTGAAATGACGCCATCGTGAAAATGGCGAATGGCGTTTGTAACCATCACAGAATCAAGTGTTTGTACATCTACTGAATGGGCTACACGAGGGCTATTCGCATGTCTGCAAAGGCAAATAAAATCACAATAACAAAGCGAATGACAAAGTGACAAAGTGACACTGTGATTGCACAATACTTTTAATCCCTCACAGATTTTAATTAGTCTACAACATATGCAATGAAAATGTGATGCAAATGCTGTTTCCAAAGTGAAGTGAAATTAGCACTATTCTTATCGAATCACGATTCGGATATCTCAGACGCAAAATCTAATTCAACAACATATGCTAATTGATAAGTGTCTTTGCATTCAGACTCACTGGAATTGTATAAGCTTTCAAAAACCGTACAATTTCCGGTATCAAAATGAAAATCAGACAAAGACCAAACAGTGATTTTAGAGCTGAGTTGTTCAAATTAACACATTAACGTTTAAAATACGACTGTTTTCTTTGCATCAGAAAACCATCGTACAATACTGAATGTGATATCATTATACATTCCTCAAACAGATGATTTATTTACATTATACGAGATATTGAACGATATCACAAACGAATTTCGTCAGGTCTCTACAATGAAGGATTGCTTCTTTTATTTTTAGAACTTTTATATGCGTGTTAGCATGAAAAATGCTGTCAGTCTCTCCGTGCAAAAAGTAGACGATACATCAGTGCGCAGAGATATGATATTTCTCTTCGAGTGTTCAATATCTCACAAGTGAGCGCATCGAACAAGTGAGATCGATCGAATTGAACACAAAAACAGAAATTTAATTTCTAGAAGCCGCCATGTATTATTTTCTTTGTTACACAAACGTCACTAATTACTAGGAATTAAATGGATTTTCGGAAGATTTCCGACAATTTTTTAAAAATTTCCGAAAATGTCCCAAATTTGTCCCGAAACATATAGTTGATCCTTTTCGCCTCACGGTAAATTAGGCAGGCTTGTTTAGTCGATTTAACGTCACTTCAAAGACCTTTACCGGATTTCTTATTAAACACTCATAAAAATTTCAATTCTCAATTCTCCTTATTTGTCCGCGAAGGAGAGAAATAGTTTGCAAAGCTTTGTCTATGAACCTTGGAATTTGGACAACAACTACATATGAGCAAGTCCCACCAGTTACTGAGGTCAGCCATGCGGCTGTCCTCTAATAGATCAAGGGCAAAGATGAATCATAACGCGTCGCACTATCTTTGTTATTTCATATCTTAGGATACTAAGATTCATTAAACATATAAACTGCGTCTTTCCTACACTCAACTTTTGTTTTATCAGGGGCAAATACAATTAGATACTTACGGGGAACAGGTCAACCTATGGTCCGTCCAGCCAGTAGCAATGCTCACTACCGATGATTCGTAGTTAAATCCAAGCGCGTCACAAATTTTTGTCGCAGAATCACGAGCGGCTGCTCCCGTTTCCATGACACAGACTCCTTCCCATTCCAAACTGTCTGTTAATACTTCAACTCTCCCTTCATAGTTAGTTGGTTTCGGCTGCGTTATACGTAACTTCGAACATGTCACTTGTATCTGTGACCTTCTGTTCAAAGTGTATGTCACATGTTGTGGATCTTCGATTCCAACGCTCTTGCAGGAAAGCCTTAATCGTACATCTTCTGGTGGAGAGGATGCTATTGACCAAGCTCCATTTTGCCAAAGTGCCAACAACCCACGTTTCTTATTCCACTGATCCTGCACACTGCTAATTCTTACTGTCGGTTCACACGTATCATTTAAATACCCAATCCACTTTCCATCGCTACAGACTCTTCCACCCTGTGGTATTTTCCAGTCACTCTCCCACCGTGGTCGATGTGTCTTTCCATAAAACTTGTGACTTGGCAAATAGAGGTTAGAGCATTGAAGTTTAACACAGTACCCTTCAAGGGGATTAACAATTGTGCCATATGTTCTGGTATGTTCCATATAACCACAAGAACGAAATTCCCCGTTATTAGGATTTGGTAGTGTCGGACAACTTAGTGGCTGGCACTCAGGAACGTTCCCATCCCAGACTTCATTTACACATGTTCGTTCTTTAGGTCCGCTTAGCTTGAATCCTTTGTGACAGAGATAATGAGCTTTGGATCCTTCATGGTGTCCAGTTGTAGAAACCCTACCGTTCGCTGGGTGGTTGAGAGTTGGACATTGTGTAACTCTTTCATTTAACGGGATGGAAGGTATCCATTGCCCATCTAAGCACGTAGAATTTAGCTCAGTATTTTTGTCTTCAAAAGTATATCCACTGTCACAGTTGATCCTGGCAGTTGTTCCGTGTTCTGGAGTAGGATCAGCAGGCGCTGGTGTGTATTGAACGGCCGAGTGTGGTACCTGAACAGCAGGGCAGGCTTTTTCAAGTCCATATGTTGTCAGTGTATGGGACACGGCAATTGTCGCGTTGCATTTCTCTAATGCGAGAGCAAACACGTAATGGGAGTTTGGCACAAGAGACGACAGACTAAGTGATGTTTGAGTATTTACCTTTGTTTTGATAATTGTTTTGGGATCATTCTTTTGAAAGTGTACAAGAAAGAGATTAGTGTTTGGATGTAACGGAAGTGTATCGATTCGCTGCCATGACAAGCTGACGTCACAACCAGATACAGTGTCAACCACCAGATTGGACCGGTTTGCTACAAAATTTACGGTATTGTTCGGATTATCTAATTTTGTTGTGATGGCGGATAGAGCAAATCCTTCCCACAGCGTGTTGTTAAAGGCAATCTTTAAATGTTGGTATTTTGTACTTACTTTCCAGTTCGTAATTACCACCGTTAGAAGTTCACCATGAAAGAGAACTGAAGCCAGATTAGACTTATTGACTTGCAAATATAAGTCATCGCCAACTAGAAAGACACATACATCGGTGGAATTTAGGTGAAACAGAGTGAGGGTGTCCTCAATCTCATCTTCGGCATAGTTGTCAATGATCTTTAATCCAAAAGCCTTGTATAGGATATACAAGTCTTTCCCATTACCTCCAACAAGTTTGTCATCACCACCTAGAGCAACCAGTGTATCTTCACCGTCAAGACCATACAACTTGTTATCGGCATCGGATCCTATCAAGAAATCGTTGTGAATTGTGCCATAAACGTTTTCAATATTTTGATATTTATCGCCCTCTGCGTCCACCCCTTCTCCAAACCCAGCGTTGAGATTAACTGTAACACCCTCAAAATGAAAACCATCTCCTTTAAAAGCAATTGTATCATCTCCATCACCACCATCAATTCTGTCCTTCCCACTACCACCATAAATGTAGTCATCTCCCTCTCCAGCAAGAATAACGTCGTCGCCGTCACCACCGAAAATAATATCTGTACCTACCCCACCATAAATCTCATCATTACCTTCTCTTCCATCCAAAACCGCCCCAGTTGTTCCTCCACGCAGAATGTCTGCCTCCACACCACCTTGAATTTCTCTTGTTGACTCAGTGCCGGTCAGTTTGTTGGCAGAAATTAGCGATCCTATTATATCTTGTGCAGCTGCTATTACTTTGTTTGTATCTGGACCAATGTTTTGTGGAGATTCAGTGGTGGAACGGTCGATGGAAATAACCTTTCTATAAGGATATTTCTCCCTAATTTCAAAGACGACTTTATCTGACGTAGTAATTTGAAGGTGTTGGTACTTTTCTCCACGAAAATAATCGACAATTCGAACACTTAGTGAGCTGGGTCGTGTACTGGATGCAAGAATAACATCATTCTGGCCGTGAAAATACACGCGAACGTCATCAAATTCTAGTCCAAGCTGAAGGGTGTCTTTGGCATTATCTTCAGCGTAGTTGTTGATTTCGTTAAACTCTCCATAGCCGTGGTTTAGGACGTAAGTGTCTGAACCAGCTCTTCCTTCCAAATGTTGATAGTTGTAACCATTTCCTGCTCCGGGATCAATATAATTGTTCAAGTTATTACCATAAATTTTGTAACTGCAATGACTGGATTTTAGTTGAAAACGGACCAAATGATTCCAAGGAGCATTTTGTAGGTTGTAGGTAATAACGCTTTGGTCACAGCCGGCGTGTTTACATTCGCATTCCGCGGGATCTTTAGACACTTCAATTGGATCGAGTTGTGCTGTTTCGTTACTAACTCTTAATGTAATTCCATCCTTTGTTCTAACCCCAAGATGCTGATTCTCAGTTGAGTTAAACCAGTTGTGAAGAATTACTATAGGAGTTCCTTGGCGTGAGATGATGTGGAAGTCTAAGATTTCCTTAGTCAGTTGTAGATTTTCAAACTTTTCTTCAATGAACAACAAATCCGCCTTTTTGCGACTATCAAGGTTATTGATAGTAACTCTCTGGCAAGTTTTCTTAACAACATAATTGTCGCTGCCTTCCCCGCCCTCAAGGTAATCTTGTCCTCCACTGCAACTCAAAAAGTTAGACTGTGCATTACCAACTATACGGTCGTTGTGAGGAGAGTCAGAAACCGTAGCGGCCTTTGAGTACCCATTAGGTTTGATGCAATCTGAGTTAGGTAAATCGGACAAATCAACGCAAACCCCAGTTATTGAAGCCTTGTAATCCAACATAATCGGTACTTTCGAAACAATTCCAGTTTCGCTGGTAGTGACGTTAAAAACTACGTGGTCAGACGAAGTAAAGAGGATGTGCCTGTATTGATATCCAACGGTCCAGTTTGTTATAGTAAAGCAAGAGGTTTGCGAATTATCAGTGCTGTCAGTTACAGAGAGATTTGCTCCTACGGTTTGAACACGGATGTTGTCAAAGGGGACCTCAAACACTAGAACATCAGTGGTATTGAGATAATCCTCTGCATAGTTGTCAATGACATCGCACCCTTCATTGGCTCTTATGATGTAAGTGTCTTCGTCCTTCCTTCCGGCTAAGTGATCGGCTCCACGTCCACCATCAAGGATGTTGTTAACATCATTTCCAGTTATGTTGTCAGAGCTGTTTGAACCAGTTACTTGTTTCACTTGAGTGAATTTGGGCGCACCAAGGTTGAGGGGTGGAGGTCTTTTGGCAGAGCTGAGATCAAGAGCCACTGCCACACAGTGAACAGCATTTTCAGCTTCACCATTTAAGACTTGTTTTGGGACAAACATTACTCCATCTTTACTGCGAAATGATACATGACGGTAATAGTTGACGTCACCAGGAGTGAACCAGTTCTTGAGACGAATATGATGGCTCCTTGAGTAGGTAACGTCGAGATCATTTCTGCTCTTATGACATCGGATGTTATCGTAAGTAACATTGATTACAACAATGTCCTGCATGGCGTCTTCAGCAAAGTTATCAATGATTGTTTTACCTCCGTCTGAATGGATAATGTATACGTCACTTCCTGTTCCTCCCGTTACAGTGGCCATTTCCGGTCCAAGATAAAACGTGTCACTTCCTCCTCGCCCATACAGATTGTAGTGATAGTTTCCAGTCAAAAACGTAAGATTTAGTTTTCCAAAATTGCATTCTTCTTCGTCTTTATCTGATCCAGGTGGCTTTGTTGTCGGTATAGGTTTCTGTACGGCATAGAATGTGTTATTCTTGGAGTTTCCATAGTATGTCCCATAAACGGATTTCTCGTGCAAATTAGCTCCACAGATGACGTCATAGGACTTAATTGGTATCACAAACCATAACTTTGCCGTTTGGTGCTTGTATGTAAAATCTCTTCCCTCTCCTACACCAAGGACGATGTCTTTAAGCTGAGGGTCAACTTGAAATGTTCTTTGTATCGGTCTGTGGCTACCACTCACATCTCCGATTTCCAACATTGCTCGGTTGTTGTCTAACAATCTAAAGTTTATGTACCCACCAAAGGAAGACAGCATTCCCTGGGTGAAGTCGATCGTTTCTCCTTCTCCTTCCTTTTCTCCTACAATCTTGTAATAGCTAGTAGGGTTTGAAAGATTTCGAATAAGTTGCTTGTCATAATCCTCTTGTTTCTGATAGGATTCCATCTGCCTTCTTAGCCCCCCTGTCAAAAAGTCTGCAACTCCGTCTAATATGCCTTTAACCAGTGCTGCAATGAATTCCAGACCGGCCCAAGGACTTTTCCAATTTACTTTCTCCATTTCCTCCATAATATCTATGTAAAAGTCATCAATAGCCATTCGGATTATTGAGAGCACAATTATTAGAGGCTCAGTAATGACTTCTGCTTCGGGACAAAATGTTCCGATTAGGTTAAGTACAGTAGTGTCGATATCAAGAACTAGATCAACAACACGTAATGGTAGCAGTTTGACGTCTTCAGAGTTATTGAGATCCAAATCAGCCAGCTGTTCTACGTCCTGCTCTATGAAGTAAACATCAAATACAAGTCCCACTCCAGGAATGTCGCCCAACATCTTTCCAACTCCTTTTTCCATGAATCTTTCTACCTTTGTAGAGAATCGCTCTAATCCTCTCTCTAAATTCAAGCCTTTCGCCACTCCCTTAGCTGCGTAGCTCAGAATTTTTTTACCAACCTTCGAAACAATCTTATTGGCGCCGGTCAGCCCTCCAAGCGTGTGAACAGATTGGGATAAAGCAATCCCGCCACGAACGTTATCGCCTTTAGAGAAGTAGTCTGCTGCACCTAGTACGGAAAATATCAAACCATGAACAGCTAAACCTTTATTAACCTTTGCGTATTCCTTGCTCGCTCCAGCTCTTCGAGACTTCTCTATGTGCTCTTTGGTGAGTTTTGTTGTAGCTAACTCTTCAGACGTCACCGGCAATTCCACGTGCTCGCGTTCTTTTGCATTGCGTCGATCTCTTACATCAAATTCAACTTCGCTATCGGTAACTTCGATGGACTCCTCGTCAACAATCACTGAATCTTTATCGTTGAGCGAGCAAGCTGTGCGTTTCTTTCGACGACGAGTTCCTGTGCAATACCTGGCAACTTTTTCAGCAATCATTTCTCCGTCATGTTCTCCAGCTGCGCGTTGGCGGATGAGATATGAGGGAACCATTTCTCCGCCGCTTTTGTGTATCAATTTTCGGCCCAGCTCGGTTCCGCCTACTTTCCGTACTGGAAACTCTTTTTTGCTGAAGACTTCGTCTATTTTCCTTTTCCTTCCGCGGCCGTTTTGAAGCATTTTTCCAACAACTTGGTCCATTGCAGGACTTCTTCCTGTCTTTCCAGACAATTTTGCTAAATTAGGCATCTCACTGCTTGTGGGGAATCTTTTATTCGCCCTAATTTTAGTTGCAAGGTCTTTCACAAATGTAGTCTTCAATTCATCAGCAGGCTGTGCTGCCTCCGCAACCATTGAAACAACCATAAATTCTACTGTAGCTCGAATCGTATCAGCTGTTTCTTTAGCTTTTCCAGGTCCAGGGACGGTTAAATCAGTAGAGAAGGTAGGCTGGCTATCAAGATTGTGATCTGCGGCGTCTATCATTGCCGTGGTCAGCTTGTTTTGATTAGGAAAGTCCTTCAGTGTACCTACCATCTTGTCGTAGTCAGGCGCCCAATTAGGGCCTCTCTTTGCTCGTTTGGTAGTACCAGGCCAATCTTTGTCATTAGTGTAAACAAGAATTTGGTGAAGGTTTCTTCGAGGCTTTCCTCCGTGTAATCTTTTTAAACGAAATTTTCTTTTCTGACCGCCAATTGGAACCTCAAATCGTGTTTGTTTCTCTCCTTGAGTACTGTAAAGCTCGGGATAAAACTGCAAATGTTTGAACATTTTTTTCACATTGATATCTTTAGTTTCATGAATTTTTACCTCTAGGTATTTTTTTTTCCAGTTCCAACGGTTGTTTCCTCAATGACATTCTTTGGTGGAGTAGATATTGTTTTAAGGGTCTTCAGGTGATTCCACTCTTTGATTGCCTGATCTTTGGTTTTTAGCATGCTCGCAGTAAATTCATATTGCAGTTTTGTCTCTCCCTCATCGGCTATTTTTTGGCTCAATATTTTTTGCATGTCTTTCATTTTTGTGTCAACATCCGTTTTTACTTCTGTCAGCCATGAAGGGGGGCTCAAAGCGGTCACATCTTTCCTCAAGACAGCAGAAGCAACCAAGACATCATTTCCTGCACGAAATGCTTTGTCCTTTTCTGCCGAAGTAACGCTCCCTGTAGTGTCATGTGTTGTCAGCGTGGAATCAAAATCAGGCTGAGTATCTAATGTTGCATCTAAAGCTGTTGAAGACACTTCTTTTAGCGTTTTCCTCAAGGGTTCCTTTAACTTTGAGTCAGCCAAGTCGTTAACGGTGTTTTGAAGATTTGCTGGATTTGACAGGTCCAAATAAGTTACTGTACCCGCGTCAGTGTGTTCAGAGGAGAGTGAAAACGTCCCGTCTGCTGGATTGTTCGTCAGTTTAAAGTTGTGATAGTCTTGCCCAATTGGAATCTCGAAAACTGTGGGATTCGTTTCTCCGCGATAAAGAAGAGGGTAATACTGCATATAGTGAAAAGCTTCTTTCAATGTCACTCCTCCTGTTTTTTCAAACTTGACGTGTTTTTCAGTAGTAGCTCCTGTGCTGACAGTCGTTTCAGTGACAGCTTTCGGTGTGCTACTCTTCAAAGCAGTCCACTCTTTCGTCAGTTTCTCTTCGACCACCGCCTTGTCTAACGCTTCTTGGACTGTCCTAGTATCGGCTGTGCTGACTGTTCTTTTGCCTGTTGCATCTTGCGTAAAGATGGCGTTCGGGAAATGATGATGATGGTGATGATAATGGTGATGATAATGGGAACGACGTAAAACGTGGCCGGCAATTTCTCGAGCTTGAATGAGGGGAGTCAGGAAGAGATGCTCTGCTGTAAGCAGCAGGGCCAACGCAACAACCCTCATCATGGAGGGGCCGTATATTTTCTGCATGTGGAAAAAAACAGCCACAAAAGCCTTCATTAACATTTAATCTAACAAAAAACCCTTATTTCTTGCTTTAAATGTGACATTTTGCGTTAAAAAGTGTTATATATTTGCATTAATGTTACATCAGGCGCCAATCAATCTTTAGCTAAGTTACTCGTTTGGTACCCCAGTATCAAAGACACCAAAACGAGAATTGATGCAACGTCGAAGTTTGAGGCACTCTTTGGTTAAAAATTTCAAGAGAAATGCAAGGTTTTCCTCGTGGCAAAACGCTCTCTTGTTAAAAATTACAGTGTTTTAACTCAACTCACCTTTCTTTCACAAGTATTGAAGCTGCAATAGAAACGTAAGAAGATAAAATCAGTTCAGAGCAAGAGGTTATATTGATTTGCATGCCATAGCGTGAAATTCTATTTACTGGTTAAACACCAGGTGAGGTAACCTTTCAACTGCCACAAGCTCAGAGTTTAAGCGATCATGAAATGGTCATGGAAAGTCATGAAATATTACTTACTGAAACGGTTGACCCCAGGCCCCAGACCCACTTAGATGAAAAGGGGTCTTACCCAAGAGCTGCGCATTATTAAAAACACCAAGCCGCATGCTGCAGTATGAAAAACACTGCCTGTAAAATATTTACAGCACTATAAACACCAAATTTTACATTGGTTAAATCGCAAGTATTATTATACCTCATTGTCTGGTGGCAAGCGAGTGATTTGGCTGATCCCTCCAGTAAGCCTTAATAAAGGAAAGCCTGCAGCCTAATGCTTTTGTGAATGCTTTAAAAAAATCCCTATTTTTTCCTATATTTTTTTTCTATTCCATACTGATTGGACCTAATTAAGTATATTCTTTAACAAAATGCCTTATATTTATTCCTAGATTTTTGCAGGCCACTTGAAGCTCTGTTTAAGAGAAATTGTTGTTGTTGTTGTTGTTGTTGTTGTTTTTCTCTCAATATGCTCTAACTCTCGAAAACTAGTGTTTTTTTTTTCAGATTATTGTGATAAAAATGTGCCAGACTTCATTTCAGTTTTGTGGTCGTTCAGAACTAGTCCAGTGCTTGCAGTTCGCTACGAATATCTATGTTCCACTGAACTTATATCCAGCTGATAACAATATACCCGACTTCAATATACCTCTTCAGTTTTCTACAAGATTAGGAAGAACTTCGCAGAATTAGAGGCTTTATTTGCGACATTAAAACCGTCTCTGGAAACGTTTTGCGTCCGTGAACGCAAACATGCGGACCAACGAGGAAACAGTTCTTTCCTGCCGGTTGTTTACAAGTAAAAGATATGACACTATAGAAAATTCATACCAGTTTTTAAAAAATATTCAAATTATCAAGCAAATGGCGCTGCAGAACATGTTACACAAAAGTGGACTTTAAATTTACAAGTTGAAATTGTGTCAAAAAAAATTAAAAGGAGTGGCACCAAAATGCAGCGAACATTTGCATTTTATCTTCGTGCATCTTCTGCATGGCTGCAAATTGTTTTTCCTCCCTGGCTTTCCTCTCCTTTTCTTCCTGTAACAAGCTCAAGATTTCGTGACTTCACGATTTCTGGTGGCCACTATTGCGTATCTTTCGTTTCCTCGCTATTGGCCGGCTGACAACCTGTTTCCCTTTCGTAGCCACTGCCGCAGTAGGCTCAGGCTCAGTTCCGTCTTCTGTCATGTTGATTTCGCCTTTGCCAGAGCTTGAAGCGGTCGATACTGGGTTCTCGCCAGGTGTGTAGCCCAAAATGTCTCCCAGCTCCTGGTAGAATTCGCAGGGTTTTGTGCCACGTCCCGTTGCTCTGTTGTTGTCCTCTACGAACACGAAACTTTTCTTTAGTTGTTTCCATTTGTTGGAACACTGGTTACCTGATGGGTAGTAGTTTTACTGCTTCATGCCTTCGGCAATGGCTCCGGATCCCCACACGCTTTTGTTTTTGAAGTTGACGTCGGCAAATTTGTGTTCATGTTCGTGGTAAAGTGAAGTTAACAATATGACGCTTTTATCCGTCCACCGCATAAAACTCTTTGGAATTTTTTTTTTTTTTGCGAAAATCACGCAATCACAAGCAAAATGATTACGACACGGCTGACGACAAGCAAAAATTGTCGTCCGCTAATATGCCAGCGGGGCGCTACCCATCGTTTTCAACCGTTTCAACCAGGTTCTGAGCTGGTTGAAAAAGTTGATCAACCAAACCAACCAAAACGAATTTTTCCCAATAGAACACCAAAAAACCCAACCAACCCAAACAACCAAAAACGGTTGTCCCCAATAGAACACGCCCTTATTGACTAAGGCATTTTTGTAAGAGTGTCAATGAACTTATAACAGTCTTCTTCAGGCGACCCCATCGCCTGAAGAAGACTAGCAGTATGCAGTCGAAACGTCGCGATCCACATCGGAAGTGACTACATCGTGAGACAAACGAAAAATACTTCTTTACTAGTGTGTTCACCACGATGAACAACAACAACCCTTATTACAATATTGTATAAATTTCTATACGAAACACTTAGACAACATTTATATATGTAAATAAATACATAAATACAGCAATATTAGAAGATTTGGTTGAAAATGCAAATAATAGAGACCTGAAAAACTGTAAACAAAAATTAAAAACCTTCAATATATTTATTAAATATACGCATTCTAAAACAGTGATGATGATGATGATGATTTGTTTATTTATCACTCTCGCAGCCTATGGCTGAATTACAGTGTAGGTCGATAATAAATATATACTGACAAATAGATAGTTTCACAGTAAGTTACTCTATAATTTAATATGATAATAAATTACTCTATAACACACACACACACACACGCATGAATGTATGAAGAAATAACCGAGGACTAGATGACGAGCGCTCTATGCGCATATTTTACGCTGACAAAACTGCCAAATCGGTCGGTTTTTGCCGCTATAGTGGTATGCGCTTTTGGTCTTTGCTGTCTCTCTCTGTGTCACGTTCAATTCTCGCCCAGAGTACAGCCTGACAAATGTTCAGTGTCACAAATCGGATCAAATCAGTCTCGCTCAATCACGCTAAATGCTGGCCAGATTATCTCCGGACAAGGCCGATTTTAGGCGCAAAGCGAGACAAATTTAGTGTCTCGCTTTGTCTTGTTCAATGCACGCCGTAAAAATCACTTTATGGCGGCCAGAATCAGGCCGGATTCTCGCTATGCCAGTCTATAATTTTTCGTAACGGGGAGTACATACCTTCGAGTATCAAGATCTATCACCACCTGAAACTGATGAATTTTCGTTCAATAAAAAGCAACCCAGGAACCATTAATCTATTCGAAAATTGTTTTATGATTCCATCGAATTGCTATAAACAAATACCCTTTATACAAACAACCTTTTAATCAATTTATTAGCTTACGCACATCCCCATTTATGTCTGCTACACCGCCTAATAACTTCAGCTACTCTAAAATCTCCAAAATCCGGGGGAGGACTCCCATATAAAACTTCTAGTGAGCCATACCCATCAAACGAAATTCTCATACAGCACTGCCGCCATTTTTATGTGGGAGCACCCCCCCCCTCCCCCCCCCCCCCCCTCCGGGGTGTCCATTGGTGACCATGAATACAGCCCATTTTATATATCGCGCTGGCTTGGCAACAAGTCAGCCCAATCAATCAACGCTCGAAAAATTAAAAATTGACTGAATTTCAAGCACATTATAAATAGCTGTACGTTTGCTATATATAGCTGAGTCTTAACTGTTACAGAAGAAAATCTTGGTGTAGGTTTTTGGTGTGAGAAAGGCATCAGTTAAACAATGAAGCATCAATGATATTGAACAAAAGGAATGAATAATATATAACTTTTCGCACTTCAACTTAACACTTGTACCCGTAAGGTAAACAACCGTAAAATAACCATAAAACGGAATTTAGTTTTTGATTATTCACTTCCGTAAAATCACTGAAACTTAAAGAGAAGATACTACCCGCTTCTTGCACGAAGAAGCCCACCTGCTAAAGGTCATTAGGATAACAACAGTTCTAATTAGTTAGTAGAATTGCCGCCATAAACAAAGAAAGGACTAAAATGTCGAAACGATTATAATTGGAAAAAGGCATGCAAATGATTATTGAAGATTTTCACGTGATATTCTTTTTAGTGAGACGTTTGATTTTGTTTATATATTTTATTTTATTTTCTCTTTTCTTTTTGCTTACGCCTTTTTCCTTAAGATGTAAGTTTTAAATTGTCCAAATATTCCTACCATTTCAACCCCTCTGATTTAGTTTATTAGTTAGGAATAAATTAAAGAATTGACTTAATATTAATCATTCAGTGCATCAAGGCACTTTCTTAGCATTCATGTTAACTTTGAGTTAATTTAGTCTCTCTTACAAAGTCAGTTGCCAGTACGCCGATGGCCACCGGGTTTTTCGAATTCTCGCCTCTCAGAATGGTTGTCTGATCCAAAGTTAAATCAAAATTGATAAAAAAGTAACCGAAGTTTATTTCATTTTGTAAAATTTTGAAACCTAAAAGCAATGGTCTAATTCCTCGCGAAGCGAGGTTAATAAATTTGTCGTGCCTCGGGAGCTAAGCCTCTAAATTTGTCGTGCCTCGGGCGAAAAATATATTTATACTCATATATGAGTATAAATATATTTTTCGCCCCGAGGCACGACATATATATATATACAATTATGTATACAATCTGCCCTTCCGGTTGTTACCATAATGGCTTTATGGCAACTCCTAAACTTGGGCACAGGATGTACGGTTTATACGGTTATATATATATATATATATATATATATATATATATATATATATATATATATATATATATATATATATATATAAGTAGTAGAGGAAAAATAGAACTCTTCATCTGCTATCAAAGTGCTCAATGGATATAAACCAGAACTTTGTATAGAAAGAAAGAATGTGGACTAGTTCAAACACATATATTTGCAACTCCGAGTTTCATGCTTCTCTCAAAGCAATCATCAAACAAAAATAACTGATACATTCAAGATATACAAATTTGAAATTAGGAACATTACCTTCTAACGCGACGTGTCAAGATACACTTGCTAAACGGCTTAAACAAATACGGTATTCAATAGAAATTTTTTAGAATGTCTACAGGACGATGTCAGTTCATTTCTATTCTTGAGGGTTGACATTTCCGGTTTCCAAATTACGAAGAACTTCTCCCATAAACACAAATTACATTTTTGGATAATGTTTGAATACGATCTTGCTTGTTTTACAATACGCCGTTTAATTTCATAATTGACTTTTCTGTTCATCAGGAACGAACGTTCAGTACAAAAACGCAACTAAATTAAGTAAATACATATGGAGCCTGAAGAACAGAAAAGGCAATTATGAAATTAAATGGCGTATTGTAAAACACGCAAGATCGTATTCAATATATACATAAAACTAATCTTGTGAAACTGAAGATTGTACGCTTTAAAAGAAAAGAAAGATTCTTTTACCTTTGAGTCGATATTCCTTTCTTCTGACGAATGTTAAAGTCGATGCCTCTGATGTCTTCAACTGAGTTGCACGTTGATATGAAAAATGCTATCTTCTCTTTTTAAAATTCTTTCCTTAGTGGCCTTTAGCAGATGGATTTTTTCGTGCAAAGAGCGGATAGGCTCTTTTAACATCTTCTAAAGGTTGTTTAATTGAGGTTACGGACATGTGAATAATCAAATAAAGATTCCCTTTTTGGTCATTTCTGGCGCTTTTCGTACGGGTACCAGCTAAAGGTGAAGAGCGAAAAACTCAAAGGACCAATGTCGCCTATTTTTAGTATCACCTTGAAAAGCGAAAAATATATTGTATCAATTAACATCAAAAAATAATGCTCTAGATTTGTTAAAAACTACATTACTTAAATGAATAAAATTATCAGTTACTAAAGTATCTTTTGCTGCGATGTCCTGGATAGTGATGGATTCCAACTTGAAAAAAATAGGCCAATTTTTACAAATGATTCCCATAAGTTATGTCTTAAAAAAATATAGAAAGCTTAAATCTCAAGTTCTCATTCTATTTTCAAGGAATCACTTGATTTTTCTCTCTTGGTCCTCTAAGAACTTGTTTGACCAAACAAGCAAAAGTTTTTGTGATGGCTTTGAGATTCCAAAAATTGATTTTGTGGTATCATAACCCGCTGCCATCCACGCGCTGCCAGCATTAGACTCGCGCGTGACAAAAAGTATCACGTTAAATAAAGTTATTTTATTATATAGTGTATGTTTCTGAGCAAAATGTTTGGTACATTAAACAATTTATCGATTTAAACAATAAGATTTTGGTGTTTTTATTTAAGGTGTTTTGTTCTATTACAAATTTAGCAGACCTTGAATCGAATGCAATTTAAGTCACGAATTAAGTTTTACATGAAGTGCGCCGGGCAGCGTTTGATTTTTATCTTTTGTTTATATTGTGTGATTTTTCAGCGTATTTAAGTGCGCTAATCTGGGCTTCCTATAACATAAATACCTTTATATCTAGCAGATAAATTTTCAAATCAACGATAAAGATAACACTCCGGCTTAAATCGCTATCGACGAAGTCTTTGAGTTTCCTGCGATACATGCCTCAAATTTAGATCTGTGTCGCCATCATGACGAACAAGGTGAATGGAAAAAAAATTATGTAAGCGCCACAATTCGGAGAGAATATTACAGGTTTCACGTGAGAATTAATTGTATCACAACGCTGACATATTTCAGTTGTACAGGTACCCACGCGAGCCAGAAAGAAAAGAAAATGGCTATGATATGAATACAATTGTGCTAGATGAGTTTGTTTCATCAGTATTTCATCAGTATTTTAACATCTTTTAACCGTATTATCGACGAATTAAAAGAGGAATCGAAGACATCATTTTTATACCTGGTACGTGCATATGTCACCAACGACGGAATTTTGCCTTTAGTTCCTCTAACAGAATTAGTTGCCAGTGCGCCGATGCCCCCGATTTTTGTTATCGCAATTCTTAGAGAAGAATACTGAGCTTTATTACTGATTACAACACACGATCAATTTGCGCTCCGAAAAACTGAACGAAGCTGTGTTGCAGAAATAAATCCGCGATGTGTAGGCCGTGTATGTGTTTCGAATGAAGGAGATCTACATCCATGGAGTACTTGCAAGAACAAAGATCGCGCCTGGTGGTTTTTGGTATCTCTGGTCCCAAACTGTGAAACACTTTGCCTCTGGCACTAAGGAAAAGCAATTCCGTTGACATTTAAAAAAATGATTAAAAACTCATTTATTTCGACAGTTTCTGACAAACAAGTGATTTTATTATTGACTTTAATTAATTATTGTATTTTTTGTATTGTATTTTCTTATTGCTTCTTATATGCATTTACATTCTATGTGTATAGAGATTAGACTTTGAAGTAAGCTTTTATATATTGCTATTTGATTGTAAAGCGCCTTGAACTATGGATATGTGCGCTATATAAATAATAATTATTATTTAAGCTTCCATCGCGCTAGCTTATTTCTTTAAAAAAGGTACCGCACTTTTTCAATAGGGATGTGCACGTTTACAAACATTCATGTTGTTCAGTTTTGCCAGCTATATATAAAGGAACATCATTTCATCATAGGGTAATAAAAGTTATAATAGGAATGTCTGACAAAGTGAATGAATCCAAACTTATCTATTCACATGTCAGTAATTTCAATTAAACGCCTTTGAGAAGAGCGTATCCGCTTGTTGCACAAAAATGACCACATGCTAAAGGTCAGGTAAGAATTCTTTGAGGAAAAGAGGACGTCTTTCATATCAACGTGCAACTCAGTTCTAGACATCAGAGTGACGGCTAAAAGGTTAACCACAAGAAGTAGGGAATAATAATTATTACTAACGACTCTATCGTTTTCTTTAAAAGGTTATACGACAACTGCTTCAAGTGTTAAATGAGTGAATCATTTTTCTCCGACCAAATTAAATTCTAGCGTCTCTGAATTAACATTTCCAGAAAAAAATTAAAATCTAAAACAATGGCAAGCTGTGGAGATGTTTCGCCTTATGTAACCAATTCATATCGATGAACCAACGATAGAAGCACTGAAAGAGATCTACAGTGTTATTTTTATTTTATAGCCAGCCGAGCTGAATAATTAACTGAATTACCGGTAAATATCGCTATTGCAAAAACTTTAGTCGCGATTAAGCCAACGATAACTACCGACTATCCCATCGTTTTGCTTTGTTTGTTCATATGACCAAGATTACTTAATTTGATCTCAAGAAACTCAGAGACTTCCCGGGTCCTGCAGATTTATAATTTCCAAGTAACATTACTTAGCATCGAACCATCATCATCATCATCATCATGTCGAGCGTACTCGGATTCCAGAAATGACCTTCCTCCAACCATTGGTGTCCTCCATCACTTCGGGGAGCGCCTCTCTTGTTAGTCCTGAATCTTCCTCTAGCAGGTCAATGTAGGTCTTGGCTGGACTTCCCCTAGATCTCTTACCATGTGATGGCTCCCAGAATAACAGTTGGGAAACTACCTCTTTCTTGCTCCTCCAACAATGTCCGCTAAATCTCAGCCTTCTCATGCGTAGTGTAGTCGATACAGGTGGAATATCGCCATAGAGCTGCTTGTTTGTGATATGATCTCTCCAATACCATATATGATCAGAAACATAACTTATGAAATACCCGACGACGAATAAACGCTCAATAAGAAAATAAATTCTGATTTCCCTGAAACACATTACAAAGACAACGTGTATGCCTTGCTTTTTTTTGTTTATATAACTGAATCATAACTGTAAAAGCTGAAATTCTTAGTGCAGGTTTTCGGTGTATAAAAGACATTGGTTAAATAAGAAGCGTGATGTAGCGTATAATGAACAAAAGCGAATGAATAATATATAACTTTTCCCACTTCAACTTTAGACTTGTACCCATAAGGAAAGCAACCGTAGGAACCATAAAAGGGAATCTAGATTTAATTATTTACATCTGTTTGTAACCTCACTTAAACCTAAAGAGAAGAGGCTATCCGCTTCTTGTCGGAAAAAGCCCACATGCTAAAGGTCATAAGAATAAGACCGGTTTTAAACAGTAGTATTGCCGCGATAAACATGGAGAGGACTGAAATGTAGAAAAGATTATGGCAAAAAGGCATGCAATTTATAACTGAAACTTTTTACTTCAAACTTGTTTACATATTTTACTTTTATTTTATTTTTGCTTGTTGCTTACGCCTTTTCGTTTTAATTTGTCTCAAACACTCCTACCATTTCAACCCATCTGTTTTAGTTTACTAAAGTTCGGAATAAATTAACGAATAGACTTAATATTTATTATTGTTCATCAAGGCACATTTTTTTAGCATTCATGTTTACTTACAGTTTACTTTCCGGGTTTTTCTCGCATTTCATCCTCTGAAAATGGCTCTCTGATCGACGGTTAACTCAAAATTTATGAAAAATTTATGAAGAAAAAAATCCAAATTTCTGATATGCGATTCATATTGGCATACAAACTTCGCCCTAGAGGCCTTTATCACGCCCCGCAATTTTGTACAAAAACGAAAGATTTCCGCTCGCCCAACCTCGTTTTCAAGTTTTTCACTGCGAGGCTGGACGGGCAAAAACACAGCATTTTATTCTCCGAAGAGTCAACACGGCCGCCGCGTGATAAGGGACTAGACTAGACTAGACTAGACTAGACTAGACTAGAGTGTACAATTTTTTTGGCCTAAAAATCATTGGAGATGAGACTTGTATATTCTGTGTACATGAAGCATGCATTGCTAGTAAGCCTGCACAGGGAGGTTTGAATCGTTTTCACACTGTTTCTTTACCTGATAGAGATGGTTCGTGACTAGAATGGATACTCCAAAATCAGGTTGGATCACCTCGGACACTTATTGAGAATTATATAACGTAATGTTGACACTTAAAATTTATTTTCAATAAATTTTTAAGTGTAAAAAAGAAAATCTAAAATCCCCACTCAGGATTGAACCTGTGACCTCAGCTAGGCTTAGGCTTAGGCTTACATAGCCTACCGTACCACTGTACCACCTAGCTTCTCGGGTTGTTTAGGCCTAAATTTAACTATATAAACTGCTGCCCCTAACCTCAACAGAAAGCTAACCAGTTACTCCGTTATATAAGTCTCAATAAGGTGTCCAACCTGATTTTGGAGTATCCATTCTAGTCACCACCGATAGAGATGGGGCTATACCAACAAGACATCATCTTTTTTCGGTGGTGTAGATCATACACAGACCATCAGTCGTTTTGTAAAATGGTGGGTCCTGTCCGAGTACATTGGTTTTGGCCATTACCATAAGGGCTCTTAAGTTTCTGAATCTGTATAAAATTCTCAAGTGTGACCATTCAAATGAAAGCTATTTAGTAGTACTTTCCTGTGGTGCTGTTTATTAATATGCTGTACAAGGTGGTTCTAACTTTTAAGTCTGTGGTTTAGATCCTCAAGTGTGACCATTCAAATGAAAGCTACTGAGCAGTACTTTCCTGTGGAACTATTTACTATGCTGTACAGGGTGGTTCTAACTTTTGAGTCAGTAAGCCGAAAAAATCCTAAAGTGTCACCATTCAAATTAAAGCTATTGAGAAGCTTGTTATGATGCTCGACGTGCAAAACGTACCTCACGCTGTTTCAATAATATATTTGTTTTGACCCGGCTATTTTCACTACTTTCTCTTTTGTGAATTTCGCTGGAGTAAGCATTATTTTAAGTTGTTGTTCTTGTTTTGTAGGTGACAGAAGTGATATATTTTTAAATGAAGCTACCACCTAGCGCCCTTAAAAGGTACTATTCATAGAAATAAGGAGGTATTACGTTATTGGACTCTTGATCAGACAAAATTTAAAGAACGCCATGATTTCATTGCATTGTTTGATTTATTTTTCATCAATTACAGCAGTTTTTAAATAAGACGAACTAAGCAGAATATTGCGTCCACAGATGGTTAGCATTTTAGCTGACGTCAATCGTGGTTAACATGGCAACCGACAATGCACCAAACGAAAGAACCGGTTTGGCCTGTTTTACCGGCTTTCTCTCTGTCCAGTTCCCAGTCGTGGTGTTGGTGACAAGAGTATACTGACATCAGTTACATAGCTACCAAATCTCTAAGCGTTTTAAATCTTGTGTATGCAATTTTTACTCTTGTGTCAACCCTAATAACACTCGCCGCATCAAATCTTTCTTCCCGTACAAGGACCGCTTGAATTGTTCTCAACAGTCTAAAGTTATTTACAAAGCCAGTCGTTGGGATTGTGAAGAATTTTACATTGGTAAAACTAAACGACGGCTTCATGATAGAAAAACTGAGCATTTTAAGGCCATCGCTAAGGATGACCACACATCAGCCATTGCTGATCATGTCAACACCGCTGGACACAACATCAAGTGGGATCATTTTGATATCTTAGCGTCGGGCAAAACTGATTTCCACTGTAAAATCAAAGAAACATTGTTTATACAAGAACTGAAGCCAGCTTTTAATGCAAACTTCAGTAGCTGATGCTTTATTAATTAGCTGTTTCTTTTTAAGTCGTGAATACGACTTATTGCGATTACTGGAGAAAAGTCACTCGTTCATCGTAAACTTTATATTAAATTTATATTAAATTGTGGATGTTACACTTCAGTAATAGCATACATGGAGTCCGAAATGGAAGTAAACCAAGTCCGCCATTACGGTTTCATGCTCGATGAGCTGAAACGTCGGATTCGGAAAACGTTGGGGTTCTTTTTCTTGATATTATTGTTTGGCAAGAATATCTTACATTAATAATGAAGGAAAAGGTAAGTTTGTCCCGTAATTTTCATTTTCGCTAGTAAACCCATTCTTTCGTGTTTACAAGCTACACACGAAGGTTTTAAGGTTTTAGAGGTCCTTCTTTGGTAAAAGATATTGGTACGTGGATCTGCCACATAAGGGAAGTAGTCATAACATGTACAATCTAAAAGGACCAGCCTTGTGTAGGGTAGGAAAAGGACTGATGGTTGCTTCATATTCACGACTTGGCTCGCAAGGCCGGAGCCTTTGATTATAGATCAACTGTTAAGTTTTGTACTTTATCTCGGTCCCAGTCCCTTTTCACAACTATATAAGTATAGTTTTCAACACTGTAACAGTCACTTTTGAAAATGTATGTAGTATAGCATACGAAACGTCAAGTTTTATAAAAAATGAATAAGTTTAATATGTTTATCACCGCGGTTTGTGTTTTATCTCTTATCAAGCTACGATGGCCCAAGAACAAAAGTCTTAACTAAGCAAACCTTTCTAGATTTTAAAATTCTAGCTTGCAATAACTACCACTACAAATTTACTTTTACATTAACAGACGGAAGCGGATTAATGACCGTGAATTTTGCTTTTAGACCGTAATCATCTGGATACAATGGACGTCAGTCATCTTCATCTGTGTACAAAAAGAACAAATGTGGATTATATCATTTCTCAAGGACACAGCGGCACAATGCAATTATTTAGGGGATTACAATAACCGTGATATCTTGATTGCGAACATGTGAGCGGGAAATCGGTGAGTCATTTTAATCTCGCTCATCGTTGGGTTCACCACGCAGCTCTTAGAACAAGTTGCTTTATTGGTTCACCAAACAATAGACGAATGACCCAAACAATGCCCCTATCCTTAAAAACAATAGCAACTGTGTTTCACAAAGCCAATGAAAATAGAGTTTCTGAGAGCTGCGTAGTAATTCTATCGTTGGTAAAATTCAGGCGTTAGAGAATGTGGTCGTATCATTGGGTTTTCAGGAAGTAATGGGAAGTAATGGAAAGTAAAATAATGGAAAGAAAAGTAATGGGAAGTGACATAATGGGAAGTGGAGGGTACTGTGAAGTGAAGGAATACCGGGGAACATCAGGTGCAGTAACAAGGTCAAATTCAATCGTCGGTGGTGGAATTTCTCTGCAAAGCACGCTATAAGAACTTGTAGTTCCTTTATCTATAACAACTCAATTAATAACTGAAAACTACTTTTCAAAACACGAGTATTTTCAGCCTTCTTACCCTTGACGAGAAATAATAAAAGGGATGATCCTTAAGAGCCAGCGTGGTATGGTACGAGTTATTGCTACCCACCGATGCGGTGGTAACCAGTCTCCATAACGGCGTATTATTCCATTTCGACCGTTCTTCATTACGTTAATCTTTAATAAACAAAAACACCCATTGATTAACTCGCGTTAGTATATATTAAAACATTGTATAGCGTTGTTGGCGCCCTCTGATTGGCTACTGAAACTCGGGATAGCAACTGCTATTCACCTCCAAGCAATTTGCGCGCGAAAATTGTAAGCGTTCACAGGAATAAATTAGTTAAAAATTATCATTTTTACGCTATATTATCTCGCTGTTTTAAAATATACTATAACAACTATTCACCTCGGTGTCGATGGCCAGTAGTGGTTATTTACCTCGCCCCTTCGCGGCTCGGTACTAGCCACCTCCACTCCGATAGATAGCTGTTAATTAGTAAGCGTATTTGGTTCATTTTCGGAAATTAACCTAAGTGGAAGTTCTGGAAGTGTCACGCCACCATACATACATACATACATCCCGGGGGGGGGGGGGTACCCAACAAAGTTTTGTACGGGGATGCTCCGCCCCAAGGTCCAAACCCTTACCCTTTCACATACCGATTTTGACAGGAAAAGGTACCCCTTTCATATACCTTTCAATGAAAATGGTACCCCTTTCATATACCTTTCATTGAAAATAGTACCCCTTTCATATAGCCTTTACTTGCGTCTGTTTGATGTATTTTGAAAGGCGCTTTTTATATACTTAAATGGCAGATTTCTTTACCCTTTTTTATACTTCAACTCGTGTTTTCCCTACCTTTTCCTATACTTCGTGAAATCCCTACCCTTTCATATACTTCAACCCGTGAAATCCCTACCCTTTCATATACCTCCAGCCTTAAAAAGGTACCCCTTTCGGGCGGAGCATCCCCGTATAGCCCATTATAGGGAGTACCCCCCCGGGACATACATACATACACACACATACATACATATAACTTTATTAAAACTCGGATTTAGATATATCCCAGGACCCAAAGACAGAGTCACATCACAAGAAACAAAGGATGTTATTTACAAAATAAATTGTTTAAACTGCGATTTCGTGTACTATGGACAAACCGGAAGAACTGTCAATACTGGAATTTCGGAACACAGAAGAGCTAATTGACTCTAATTCCTAGAAAAAAAAGATCGCGCAACACGTACACCAACACGATCACAACCGATGGATTTTGAAAACATTAAGATCATCGACAGAGCGAGACACTATCATACACGACTATTTCTGGAAGCGTGGTATTCCCAAAGAGATCTCAACTCAGTGAATGATCACGTAGATATTCCTGACATTAACGCTTCCCTTTATTAATTTATTCTGTTGTCTTCTCGCACGCCTAGGACATTTGTATAATTTTTGGACCGTTTCATTGTTATGCTTTATCATTCCATCTAAACCGAAGAAGACCTAAGTTCTCAGATCGAAACTTTTCTTACAAAACGTTTGTTTTTACGTTTTTTAATAGCCAGTATCAAACATTTTACGTACTTTTATTAAATAATGCTATATATACTATGTAGTAACTGCTCACATATTCGGGTTTCCATCCGTCACTACTGCCAGCTGTATCACGTTTTAAAGACAAACCTGTCACTCTTCCTACGTCTCTGCCTCTCACAAAAAACGTATCCACTCTACAATAAGTAACAAACAAACATGTGCGTCAGTGTTTCCAAGTTATCGCTTAACTTTTTTCCTCGGGTAAAACGAGACCTCCATCAGTAAAAGTCTGCCCCGATAACCAGGCGATAGATATGCCCAGTGAAGTTTAATAGTTAAACGTACCGAGGGTTTTGAAAGGTTCAATTCACTGAATTTCCTGCGTGTTTTTGAATAACAACATAAAAAGCACAATACAAGAGCAGTGTTTACGATTATTTCCTTTTTTTACCGTTGTGGTGACTCCTGCTGTTGACTGGTCGGGGATCAACAACAATACATCAACTCAACTCCTGGTCTTACAATTTCCTTCTATATACTCAGGTAAATTAAGGCATGGGCCGCCAGTTATTTTGCCCAAAAAGAGAGGGGGTGGTCTATCTTCTAAGGATTAAGCTATACAAATTCAAAACTTTGACAGATTAACATGTTTGACAATGTTGTCATATTGACACCCATTGTTTTTGAGCGTTTTAGTGTGGACAGGTTAAAGGGGCTATGTGGCAAGGTGAGTCTGCGCAATGAGTTCCTGTCATGTGACGTCACCTGACGTCACACATGTCAAATTTCGATTGTTCCCTCCCGGATCGCGGCAAGTTTTATCGCGCTTGCACTCGTGTCGAACCACGCGAGGTAAACAAACACACGATCGATTTCGCTTTTAATTTCCTCCCCAACTTCCACCACTACTGGAAGACATGGAATTTTTCGAAGGTACGACTAACAAATCGCAGAAATAATTTACCAAAAATCTAGCCAAGTAAATACTCTAACTAATTTGTAAACTTGAGATCTATCCTTCCACGCAATACGACGGGATGGAACGGATTGCAGCGAATTCGAAATTCAATTGCCAAACGTGCAAGCAAGTTTGAACTAGCTATTTGTTGTTGTTATCAATGCAGCAAAAACTTCAAAAACTGGTACGCTTAAATAAAACTTGCTTTGTTTGTCTCGTAAAGTGTCTTTTATCGATGATAATCAGGCTATGTTCTCTAGATGTACATAACAGCCAAATGTATCTTTGACAGATTAGAAATTTATTCAACCACAGTGAGTTGATAAGTTTTTCTTGTCAATTTCACAGGCGAGAGAGTATTTTCACTTCGGATAGTTTCAAGTCTGAGTGACTCTTAAAACGTCTGAAAGGTTTCCCTATGATTTCGCCCGCTATGTTGTAAACAAGTAATCGCATGTTCCCTCGTAAAATTAAGGATTAATATCACTTGTCTTTTCAGAAGCTGTAAATATTAATCCATAATCCTTAATTGTACTCGGGCCAATGCGATTACATATACAAATTTTTGACAGATCACGCAGCTCTGAAAAGTAATTGGATAGGGGGCGGGAAACGTTTTCAGAAAAAAAAAAAACGATCTTCGAGGGCCTCTTGGGAAGGCGCTCCCTCTCTCCTCGCGTGACTCCCTCGCGCGCCCCGTTCTTTCTTGCGCCCCATATTCATGATATTTTCATGCGCCTGCTACGCAGTCTTGATGAAGTCAGTAATTAGATGTGAATCGCGACGTTTTAACGGCTTCAGGCTGCTGGTTTACACAACCAGTCAAGTCCGATCGTCTGATACAGTCCCGAGTAAACCAGTAGTAAGCGGTCGAAAAAAACATCACCTAATACTGGTTTACATCAGGACTGTCTGATCAGGCGATGGGACTAGACTGGATATGTAACACTTTTTGTTTTACTGTGGTTGTTTGTGATTGTTGGATTTGGATCCTCGCTTTTACGATTGGAAACAGTTTCCTCGGTGGTCCACGATAGTATAGATTGGCTGTTGCGTTTCTTGATCGCACCTACGCTTCAGGAATTTCGAATTGCGTTGTCCCTGTTGATGTGAATGGTCTCTTTAACACTATGGAGGTGTAACAATACTCCGGTTGCGGTCAATTAATTTACCCTTTCTTCCAATGTACTTTTGTCCGGTCTTATTATCACGTTCTGACACGACAGAGGTTTTGGTTTGAGCAAGTCGTAAGCCGTTCATCCATTAATCTCCCATTTTTATCGATGAAAACTAACTCGCGCTCATAGGGGATGGTATTCTGGGACAACGCCGTCTTGTTTAGCTGTAAACAGAATTTTTAGGTCACAATGTATATCTTAAGTCTCGGCTTAACGTTCCAACGTTGTTGTACAACATGTTATATAATGTTTAAACCTATATGTTGACACAAAAACAGCTTACAATATGTTTCAAAATTCAACATGGGAATTATTTGGCCAATTTAATCACGAACATTAGCACAGACAAATGACACCACCACATATTTTATCGGCTATTGTAGTTTGCCAAATTACAAAGTGGTGGTAATATAAATTTACTAATAATGTTTAAATTCAAGCAGTGAATACCGTAAACACTCTATTAAGCCCCCTCTATTTTAATCCCCCTCGCCCCTCCTCTTAAGCTTCAAGTTTCCTATTAACCCCCCTCCCCCCCCCCCCCCGCCCGCGTCTATATTATATCCCATACCCCCTCACCCCACAAAATCACGAAAGACACAGCCACTAACGTCGGGTTAGGATCGCGTTAGAAGAATATTTCGTTACTTTTGAAGGAGTCCCAGAAGAAGACAATATGCGTGCCGGAGGACATCGCCGAGTATAAATTCTGGGATATTTTTAAATAACCCCCCCCCGCCTCCCCTATTAAGCCCCTCTCCCCTCTTTATTAAATTAAGCCACCCTCTAGAAGGCTTTAAAAAAATAAGCCTCCGGACAGCTTAATAGAGCGTTTACGGTAATTGTTGATGAAGCACTGATCCGTGTGTGTACTTACCCGCCCACTTGAAAGTCATCACGATTTGGATTATGTAATTTTAAAGGCCCTGTTTCACCCTTCGTGCCTCGTATTTTGATCCACACGTTTGCATCCGTGCCAGCCCAGAATACATTCGCGGTTCTCACCGTCACCTGGTATTCTGTAAGTAAAAAGGGAACACGTGTAAAACAATAGGCTAATCTCTGTTGACGTCATTTTTGCACCATCATTGGCTTACAACATTACATTCAGAAGGCATCGCACTTAACGATTTGACTTCAAAAGCTGGTCAAACTTAGCAGTTTACCTAAATTTTAGAATTTTTAGGTTTTGCATAGAATAGGTTTAAGGGATTATTAGCTAACTAAATTTAAATGTATAAAGCAAAGAACTGGAAACTAGTAAGATAAAATTACAACTGTGTCACCGAGTAATGATTGACAACAATAACCACAGTAATGATTGAATTAATAAAGGTCGTAGTAGTAGTAGTAGTAGTAGTAGTAGTAGTAGTAGTAGTAGTAGTAGTAGTAGTAGTAGTAGTAGTAGTAGTAGTAGTAGTAGTAGTAGTAGTAGTGGTAGTAGAAGTAGAAGTAGAAGCAGCAGTAGTAGTAGTAGCAGTAGTAGTAGTATTAGTAGTAGCAGTAGCAGTCAGTAGCAGCAGCAGCAGCAGCAGCAGTAGCAGTAGTAGTAGTAGCAGTAGCAGTAGCAGTAGAAGTAGCAGTAGCAGTAGCAGTAGCAGATCTTTATTTAAACTCGGTTAAAAAATCTTCAGTTATATTAATAGTATTTTTATTACAATCATTTGTAAAAATTCAAATAACTATAAAAACTGATTTACAAGATGCCGAGTGGGAATTGAATGTTTCAAGTGCGCGGTTGATTTCCTTCTTAAACTGCCCAATTGATCTAATCGCCCTAATATTTTCAGGAAGAGAATTCCACTATAAGGCACCGCTATAGCCAAAGCTGCGTTTCAAATAGTCAGTACGCGGCTTGGGTAAGTTTAACTTACGGAAAGAATCACGCAACCACAATACGAAATTTGATCATTTTGAAATCCTGGCAAGGGGCCGTTCGGACATACATTGTAAAATAAAGGAGACACTCTTAATTCGAGATTTAAAGCCTGCCTTAAACAAAAAAATCGGCAGTGAAAACTTTACCTTTATTAATTCAATTATTACCGTGATTATTTTTGTCAATCATTACTCGGTGACCCACTTGTAATTTTAACTTACTGAATTATTAGCTATCAATAATCTGCAAAATTGCTGGGTGGCAAAAATGTTACAGAGCCATACATTCTTTGTAAAATTGCGAGTTTTTAAAACAGTATTGCATGTTACATTCATTTTCATTATTTCCATTTTTTAGTATTTATTTAAAATTCTGCGTTCTAATCAATCATTTCCCAGTCTTGACAGCAAAAGAGAGAAAACATCTTTTAAAACAGTTTGCCTTATCATACGGTCAAGGAAATTCGCGCACTTTGATTTCCTACCAGTATTATCTGAGAGGTCCATTTCTTGATCGGACCAGAAACGGGGGAGAACATAGCATGGACACAATAATATACTGACCTCTCACTTCGGTAAAAAAAATACGGTATGTTTACTGCATCAGCAGTAAAACATGAATCATTTTGAGGCAGTGAAAAATTTTATATTATGTCACTCAAAACAACTAAAGCAATACACACCGACTCTTATGCAGTGGGCTGCAGCAGGTTGACCGTTCTTCTTTGTCCAAACGCCGCCTCTGCAGAAAATCCTAGACGGTCCCCTGAGTATGTAGTTCACGTTACAGGAGATTGTACACGAGTCGCCTTCAAATTTTCCGGAACAGGAGGTTCGTCCGTGAGGGACTGGGAAGTCATTTGTACACCGCTGTCTGCAGCGCACCATGGTCCCACACTCCTGTCTGTGGCTCTCAAGCCTGCATCTGATTGGACAATAGGGCATTTACATTAGCATAATATAGTAATTAAAGGTCAATGTCCTTCACTGTCGAAATTACATTGGTTCATTTTCACGTTGGCGTCATTTTGCTACAGCTACCAGGATCCTTCACTTTTTATTTTAGTTTTCTTTTGCAGGTTCTTGCACTGAGAATGAGCCAACAAGATTGTGAGGATTACAGCAGAGTTGATGAAGCCGTGTATATAAAAATGTTCTCAAGTATAAAATTAAGACCCCTTAAAAATCCCTTGAAAAAAAAACCCCAAGTATTTACAACTTTACGTTAAAAACTATAAGTAAAAAATATATCTATGTACAAAGAATATAGCAGCTAAGGAAACCGAAATTAATTCTGGTAGTTGTAGTGAAATGACGCCATCGTGAAAATGGCGAATGGCGTTTGTAACCATCACAGAGTCAAGTGTTTGTACATCTACAGAATGGGCTACACGAGGGCTATTCGCATGTCTGCTAAGGCAAATAAAATCATAAAAACAAAGCGAATGACAAAGTGACACTGGTTCGTGTTTGTGATTGCACAATACTTTTAATCCCTCACAGATTTTAATTAGTCTACAACATATGCAATGAAAATGTGATGTAAATGCTGTTTCCAAAGTGAAGTGAAATTGGCACTATTCTTATCGAATCACGATTCGGATATCTCAGACGCAAAATCTAATTCAACAACAAATGCTAATTGATGAGTGTCTTTGCATTCAGACTCACTGGAATGGTATAAGCTTTCAAAAACCGTACAATTTCCGGTATCAAAATGAAAATCTGACAAAGACCAAACAGTGATTTTAGAGCTGAGTCCCGGGGGCGATACTCCCTTATATACACTACATAGGTATGTGCCGCCCGATAGGTTCGGGTTTTGAGGTGCTCAGTCCTTACATAGGGTATCCTTTTTGGTATTTTTGTTATTGTGATCCTTAGATATTCCTTAGATAGGGTCGCTAAATTGTAGTATCCACCCCAACGCGCAAAACGAAAAAGATATGGTCTGTTAAAACTGTACTACACGCCTGAATTGGACCTTAAAAAGGGTATCAAATCTCGATTTTCTGCCCTTAAATAGGGTTAGGGTTTGAGAACCTTGGCGGCACACACCTATTCTAAATTGTCGGGAGTACCCCCCCCCCCCCCCCCCCGGAGCTGAGTTGTTCAAATTAATACATTAACGTTTAAAATACGACTGTTTTCTTTGCATCAGAAAACCATCGTACAATACTGAATGTCATATTATTATACATTCCTCAAACTGATGATTTATTTACATTATACGAGATATTGAACGATATCACAAACGAATTTCGTCAGGTCTCTACAATGAAGGATTGCTTCTTTTATTTTTAGAACTTTTACATGCGTGTTAGCATGAAAAATGCTGTCGGTCTCTCCGTGCAAAAAATAGATGATACATCAGTGGGCAGAGATATGATATTTCTCTTCGAGTGTTCAATAACTCACAAGTGAGCGCATCAAACAAGTGAGATCGATCGAGTTGAACACAAAAACAGAAATTTGATTTCTAGAAGCCGCCATGTATTATTTTCTGTTACATAAACGTCACTAATTACAAGGAATTAAATGGACTTTCGAAAGATTTCCGACCTTTTTGTGAAATTTTCCGAAAATGTTCAAAAATTGTCCGGAAACATATAGTTGCTCCTTTTCGCCTCACGCTAAAAGGCAGGCTTGTTTAGTCGATTTAACGTCACTTCAAAGATTTTTACCAGATTTCTCATTAAACACTCATGAAAATTTCAATTCTCAATTTTCCTTGCTATTTGTCCACGAAGGAGAGAAATAGTTTGCGAAGCTTTGTCTATGAACCTTGGAATTTGGACCACAACTACACTTGAGCTAGTCCCACCAGTTACTGAGGCCAGCCATGCGGCTGTCCTCTTCTTTCTTCTTCGGCAGTATCTTCGTTATTTCATATCTTAGGAATTCATACTAAGATTCGTTAAAGTAATAATAATAATAATAATAAAGGTATAAACTGCGTCTTTCCTGCACACAACTTTTACTATATCAGGGGCAAATACAATTACAATAGAAACTTACGGGGAACAGGTCAACCTATGGTCCGTCCAGCCAGTAGCAATGCTCACTACCGATGATTCGTAGTTAAATCCAAGCGCGTCACAAATTTCTGTCGCAGAATCACGAGCGGCTGCTCCCGTTTCCATGACACAGACTCCTTCCCATTCCAAACTGTCTGTTAATACTTCAACTCTCCCTTCATAGTTAGTTGAATTTGGCTGCGTTATACGTAGCTTCGAACATGTCACTTGTATCTGTGACCTTCTGTTCAAAGTGTATGTCACATGTTGTGGATCTTCGATTCCAACGCTCTTGCAGGAAAGCCTTAATCGTGCATCTTCTGGTGGAGAGGATGCTATCGACCAAGCTCCATTTTGCCAAAGTGCCAACAACCCACGTTTCTTATTCCATTGATCCTGCACACTGCTAATTCTTACTGTCGGTTCACACGTATCATTTAAATACCCAATCCACTTTCCATCGCTACAGACTCTTCCACCCTGTGGTATTTTCCAGTCACTCTCCCACCGTGGTCGATGTGTCTTTCCATAAAACTTGTGACTTGGCAAATAGAGGTTGGAGCATTGAAGTTTAACACAGTATCCTTCGAGGGGATTAATAATTGTGCCATATGTTCTGGTATGTTTCATATAACCACAAGAACGAAATTCCCCGTTATTAGGATTTGGTGGTGTCGGGCAACTTAGTGGCTGGCACTCAGGAACGTTCCCGTCCCAGACTTCATTTACACATGTTCGTTCTTTAGGTCCGCTAAGCTTGAATCCTTTGTGACAGAGATAATGAGCCTTGGATCCTTCATGGTGTCCAGATGTAGAAACCCTACCGTTCGCTGGGTGGTTGAGAGTTGGACATTGTGCAACTCTTTCATTTAACGGGATTGAAGGTATCCATTGACCATCTAAGCACGTAGTATTTAGCTCAGTATTTTTGTCTTCAAAGGTATATCCACTGTCACTGTTGATTCTGGCAGTTGTTCCGTGTTCTGGAGTAGGGTCAGCAGGGGCTGGTGTGTATTGAACGGCCGAGTGTGGTACCTGGACAGCAGGGCAGGCTCTTTCAAGTCCATATGTTGTCAGTGTATGGGACACCGCAATTGTCGCGTTGCATTTCTCTAATGCGAGAGCAAACACGTAATGGGAGCTTGGCACAAGAGACGACAGACTAAGTGATGTTTGAGTATTTACCTTTGTTTTGATAATAGTTTTGGGATCATCCTTTTGAAAGTGTACAAGAAAGAGGTTAGTGTTTGGATGTAACGGAAGTGTATCGATTCGCTGCCATGACAGGCTGACGTCAGAACCAGATACAGTGTCAACCTCCAGATTGGACCGGTTTGCTATAAAATTTACGGTATTGTTCGGATTATCTAATTTTGTTGTGATGGCGGATAGAGCAAATCCTTCCCACAGTGTGTTGTTAAAGGCAATCTTCAGATGTTGGTATTTTGTACTTACTTTCCAGTTCGTAATTACCACCGTTAGAAGTTCACCATGAAAGAGAACTGAAGCCAGATTAGACTTATTGACTTGCAAATATAAGTCATCGCCAACTAGAAAGACACATACATCGGTGGAATTTAGGTGAAACAGAGTGAGGGTGTCCTCAATCTCATCTTCGGCATAGTTGTCAATGATCTTTAATCCAAAAGCCTTGTATAGGATATATAAGTCTTTCCCATTACCTCCAACAAGTTTGTCATCACCACCTAGAGCAACCAGTGTATCTTCACCGTCAAGACCATACAACTTGTTATCGGCATCGGATCCTATCAAGAAATCGTTGTGAATTGTGCCATAAACGTTTTCAATATTTTGATATTTATCTCCCTCTGCGTCCACCCCTTCTCCAAACCCAACGTTGAGATTAACTGTAACACCCTCAAAATGAAAACCATCTCCTTTAAAAGAAATTGTATCATCTCCATCACCACCATCAATTCTGTCCTTCCCACTTCCACCATAAATGTAGTCATCTCCCTCTCCAGCAAGGATGACGTCGTCTCCGTCACCACCAAAAATAATATCTGTACCTACCCCACCGTAAATCTCATCATTACCTCCTTTTCCATCCAAAACCGCCCCAGTTGTTCCTCCACGCAGAATGTCTGCCTCCACACCACCTTGAATTTCTCTTGTTGACTCAGTGCCGGTCAGTTTGTTGGCAGAAATTAGCGATCCTATTATATCCTGTGCAGCTGCTATTACTTTGTTTGTATCTGGACCAATGTTTTGTGGAGATTCAGTGGTGGAACGGTCGATGGAAATAACCTTTCTGTAAGGATATTTCTCGCTAATTTCAAAGACGACTTTATCTGACGTAGTAATTTGAAGGTGTTGGTACTTTTTTCCACGAAAATAATCGACAATGCGAACACTTAGTGAGCTGGGTCGTGTACTGGATGCAAGAATAACATCATTCTGTCCGTGAAAATACACACGAATGTCATCAAATTCTAGTCCGAGCTGAAGGTTATCTTTGGCATTATCGTCAGCGTAGTTGTTGATTTCGTTGAACTCTCCATAGCCGTGGTTTAGGACGTAAGTGTCTGAACCAGCTCTGCCTTCCAAATGTTGATAGTTGTAACCATTTCCTGCTCCGGGATCAATATAATTGTTCAAGTTATTACCATAAATTATGTAACTGCAATGACTGGATTTTAGTTGAAAACGGACCAAATGATTCCAAGGAGCATCTTGTAGGTTGTAGGTAATAACGCTTTGGTCACAGCCGGCGTGTTTACATTCGCATTCCGCGGGGTCTTTAGATACTTCAATTGGATCGAGTTGTGCTGTTTCGTTACTTACTCTTAATGTTATTCCATCCTTTGTTCTAACCCCAAGATGCTGATTCTCAGTCGAGTTAAACCAGTTGTGAAGAATTACTATAGGAGTTCCTTGGCGTGAGATGATGTGGAAGTCTAAGATTTCCTTAGTCAGTTGTAGATTTTCAAACTTTTCTTCAATGAACAACAAATCCGCCTTTTTGCGACTATCAAGGTTATTAATAGTAACTCTCTGGCAAGTTTTCTTAACAACATAATTGTCGCTGCCTTCCCCGCCCTCAAGGTAATCTTGTCCTCCACTGCAACTCAAAAAGTTAGACTGTGCATTACCAACTATACGGTCGTTGTGAGGAGAGTCAGAAACCGTAGCGACATTTGAGTACCCATTAGGTTTGATGCAATCTGAGGTAGGTAAATCGGACAAATCAACGCAAACCCCAGTTATTGAAGCCTTGTAATCCAACATAATCGGTACTTTCGAAACAATTCCAGTTTCGCTAGTAGTGACGTTAAAAACTACGTGGTCAGACGAAGTAAAGAGGATGTGCCTGTATTGATATCCAACGGTCCAGTTTGTTATAGTAAAGCAAGATGTTTGTGAACTATCAGTGCCGTCAGTTACAGAGAGATTTGCTCCTACGGTTTGAACGCGGATGTTGTCAAAGGGGACCTCAAACACTAGAACATCAGTGGTATTGAGGTAATCCTCTGCATAGTTGTCAATGACATCGCACCCTTCATTGGCTCTTATGATGTAAGTGTCTTCGTCCTTCCTTCCGGCTAAGTGATCGGCTCCACGTCCACCATCAAGGATGTTGTTAACATCATTTCCAGTTATGTTGTCAGAGCTGTTTGAACCAGTTACTTGTTTCACTTGAGTGAATTTGGGCGCACCAAGGTTGAGGGGTGGAGGTCTTTTGGCAGAGCTGAGATCAAGAGCCACTGCCACACAGTGAACAGCATTTTCAGTTTCACCATTTAAGACTTGTTTTGGGACAAACATTACTCCATCTTTACTGCGAAATGATACATGACGGTAATAGTTAACGTCACCAGGAGTGAACCAGTTCTTGAGACGAATATGATGACTCCTTGAGTACGTAACGTCGAGATCATTTCTGCTCTTATGACATCGGATGTTATCGTAAGTAACGTTGATTACAACAATGTCCTGCATGGCGTCTTCAGCAAAGTTATCAATGATTGTTTTACCTCCGTCTGAGTGGATAATGTATACGTCACTTCCTGTTCCTCCCGTTACAGTGGCCATTTCCGGTCCAAGATAAAACGTGTCACTTCCTCCCCTCCCATACAGATTGTAGTGATAGTTTCCAGTCAAAAACGTAAGATTTAGTTTTCCAAAATTGCATTCTTCTTCGTCTTCATTTGATCCAGGTGGCTTTGTTGTCGGTAAAGGTTTCTGTACGGCATAGAATGTGTTATTCTTGGAGTTTCCATAGTATGTACCATAAACGGATTTCTCGTGCAAATTAGCTCCACAGATGACATCATAGGACTTAATTGGTATCACAAACCATAACTTTGCCGTTTGGTGCTTGTATGTGAAATCTCTTCCCTCTCCTACACCAAGGACAATGTCTTTGAGCTGAGGGTCAACTTGAAATGTTCTTTGTATCGGTTTGTGGCTACCACTCACATCTCCGATTTCCAACATTGCTCGGTTGTTGTCTAACAATCTAAAGTTTATGTACCCACCAAAGGAAGACAGCATTCCCTGGGTGAAGTCGATCGTTTCTCCTTCTCCTTCCTTTTCTCCTACAATCCTGTAATAGCTCGTAGGGTTTGAAAGGTTTTGAATAAGTTGCTTGTCATAATCCTCTTGTTTCTGATAGGATTCCATCTGTCTTCTTAGCCCCCCTGTCAAAAAGTCTGCAACTCCGTCTAATACGCCTTTAACCAGTGCTGCAATGAATTCCAGACCGGCCCAGGGACTTTTCCAATTTACTTTCTCCATTTCCTCCATAATATCTATGTAAAAGTCATCAATAGCCATTCGGATTATTGAGAGCACAATTATTAGAGGCTCAGTAATGACTTCTGCTTCGGGACAAAATGTTCCGATTAGGTTAAGTACAGTAGTGTCGATATCAAGAACTAGATCAACAACACGTAATGGTAGCAGTTTGACGTCTTCAGGGTTATTGAGATCCAAATCAGCCAGCTGTTCCACGTCCTGCTCAATGAAGTAAACATCAAATACAAGTCCCACTCCAGGAATGTCGCCCAACATCTTTCCAACTCCTTTTTCCATGAATCTTTCTACCTTTGTAGAGAATCGCTCTAATCCTCTCTCTAAATTCAAGCCTTTCGCCACTCCCTTAGCTGCGTAGCTCAGAATTTTTTTACCAACCTTCGAAACAATCTTATTGGCGCCGGTCAACCCTCCAAGTGTGTGAACAGATTGGGATAAAGCAATCCCGCCACGAACGTTATCGCCTTTAGAGAAATAGTCTGCTGCACCTAGTACGGAAAATATCAAACCATGAACAGCTAAACCTTTATTAACCTTTTTGTATTCCTTGCTCGCTCTAGCTCTTCGGGACTTCTCTATGTGCTCTTTGGTGAGTTTTGTTGTAGCTAACTCTTCAGACCTCATCGGAAATTCCACGTGCTCGCGTTCTTTTGCATTGCGTCGATCTCTTATATCAAATTCAACTTCGCTATCGGTAACGTCGATGGAATCCTCGTCAACAATCACAGAATCTTTATCGTTGAGCGAGCAAGCTGAGCGTTTCTTTCGACGACGAGTTCCTGTGCAATACCTTGCAACTTTTTCAGCAATCATTTCTCCGTCATGCTCTCCAGCTGCGCGTTGGCGGATGAGATATGAGGGAACCATTTCTCCGCCTCTTTTGTGTATCAATTTTCGGCCCAGCTCGGTTCCGCCTTCTTTCCGTACTGGAAACTCCTCTTTGCTGAAGACTTCGTCTATTTTCCTTTTTCTTCCGCGCCCGTTTTGAAGCATTTTTCCAACAACTTGGTCCATTGCAGGACTTCTTCCTGTCTTTCCAGACAATTTTGCCGAATTAGGCATCTCACTACTTGTGGGGAATTTTTTATTCGCCCTAATTTTAGTTGCAAGATCTTTAATAAATGTAGTCTTGAATTCATCAGCAGGCTGAGCTGCCTCTGCAACCATTGAAATAACCATTAATTCTACTGTAGCTCGAATCGTATCGGCTGTTTCTTTAGCTTTTCCAGGTCCAGGGACGGTTAAATCAGTAGAGAAAGTAGGCTGGCTATCAAGATTTTGATCTGCGGCGTCTATCATTGCCGTGGTCAGCTTGTTTTGATTAGGAAATTCTCTCAGCGTACCAACCATCTTGTCGTAGTCAGGCGCCCAATTACTGCCTCTCTTTGCTCTTTTGGTAGTACCAGGCCAATCATTGTCATTAGTGTGAACAAGTATTTGGTGAAGGTCTTTTCGAGGCTTACTTCGGCTGAATGATTTACTTAAACGAAATTTTCTTTTCTGACCGCCAATTGGAACCTCAAATCGTGTTTGTTTAGCTTCTTGAGTACTGTAAAGGTCAGGATAAAACTGCAAATGTCTGAACATTTTTTTCACATTGATGTCGCTAGTTTCATGAATTTTTACTTCTAGGTATTGTTTTTTTCCAGTTCCAACGGTTCTTTCCTCAATGACTTTCGTTGGTGGAGTAGCTTTTGTTTTGAGGGTCTTCAAGTGATTCCACTCTTTGATTGCCTGATCTTTGGTTTTCAGCATGCTCGCAGTAAATTCATATTGCAGTTTTGTCTCTCCCTCATCGGCTATTTTTTTGCTCAACATTTTTTGCAGGTCTTTCATTTTTGTGTCAACATCCGTTTTCACTTCTGTCAGCCATGAAGGGGAGCTCAAAGCGGTCAGATCTTTCCTCAAGACAGCAGAAGCAACCAAGACATCATTTCCTGCACGAAATGCTTTGTCCTTTTCTGCCGAAGTAACGCTCCCAGTAGTGTCATGTGTTGTCAGCGTGGAATCAAAATCAGGCTGACTATCTAATGTTGCATCTAAAGCTGTTGAAGACACTTCTTTTAGCGTTTTCCTCAATGGTTCCTTTAACTGCGAGTCAGCCAAGTCGTTAAGGGTGTTCTGAAGATTTGTTGGATTTGACAGGTCCTCGTAAGTTACTCTACCCGCGTCAGTGTGTTCAGAGGAGAGTGAAAACGTCCCGTCTGCTGGATTGTTCGTCAGTTTAAAGTTGTGATAGTCTTGCCCAATTGGAATTTCGAAAACTGTGGGCTTCGTTTCTCCGCGATAAAGAAGAGGGTAATACTGCATATAATGAAAAGCTTCTTTCAATGTCACTCCTCCTGTTTTTTCAAACTTGACGTGTGTTTCAGTAGTAGTTCCTGTGCTGACAGTCCTTTCAGTGACAGCTTTTGGTGTGCTACTCTTCAAAGCAGTCCACTCTTCCCTCACTTTCTCTTCAACCACCGCCTTGTCTAACGCTTCTTGGACTGTCCGAGTATCGGCTGTGCTGACTGTTCTTTTCCCTGTTGCATCTTGCGTAAAGATGGCGTTCGGGAAATGAGGATGATGGTGATGATAATGGAGACGACGTAAAGCGTGGCCGGCAATTTCTCGAGCTTGAACGAGGGGAGTTAGAAAGAGATGACCTGCTGTAAGCAGCAGGGCCAACGCAACAACCCTCATCATGGAGGAGCTGTATATTTTCTGCATGTGGAAAAAAACAGCCACAAAAATTTTCATTAACATTTAATCTAACAAAAAAAAAAATTATTTCTTGCTTTAAATGTGACACTTTGCGTTAAAAAGTGTTATATTTTGCGTTAATGTTACATCAGGCGCCCGTCTTTAGCTAAGTTACTCGTTTGGTGCCCCAGTATCAAAGACACCAAAAAGAGAATTGATGCAACGTCGAAGTTTGAGGCACTCTTTGGTTAAACATTTCGAGAGAAATGCAAGGTTTTCCTCGTGGCAAAACGCTTTCTTGTTAAAAATTACGGTGTTTTAACTCAACTCACCTTTCTTTCACAAGTATTGAAGCTGCAATAGAAACGTAAGAAGATGAAATCAGTTCAGAGCAAGAGGTTATATTGATTTGCATGCCATAGCGTGAAATTCTATTTACTGGTTAAACACCAGGTGAGGTAACCTTTCAACTGCCACAAGGTCAGAGTTTAAGCGATCATGAAATGGTCATGGAAAGTCATGAAATATTACTTATTGAAACGGTTGACCCCAGGCCCCAGACCCACTTAGATGACAACAACAACAACAACAACGACATTTAGCTTTATTTGCATGACTGTAGATTTTACAATATTGCAAAAGCTTACAACTAACTAACAAAAGGAAAGAAAACAAAAATGAATAGTTAAATTACATAGGTGACAATTTTATCTCGAGAATCAAAACAAGATAAAATAAATTTAATTAATTGCATGTTTAGAAAGTAAATAGAAGAATTCATTAATTATATGATCAAGTCAGTTACAGGTAAATGGCAAATATTTGGTATACAAGTCTGTATTTTATTGTAAAAATTATCTCTTATTGTTGCGTATTTTGATCAATAGAAAAGAAAATGGATTTCGTCTTCGATTTCATTTGAACCACAAACTGGGCAAAGTCTTTTGTCTCTTGGAATTTTGTTGTATCTGCCCAGTTCGATCATAAGTTTATGATTACTTATACGTAATTTAGTTAATGCTCTCCTATCAGATGCTCGTCTAGTCAGGCCTAGTTCGTTCTTGAAAGTCTTATAAAATTCTAGTTTTTGAGAATGCTGAAGTATATGTTGCCAATAAGAAATATATTTCTGTTTTATTAGATTTGTACAGTGTTTGACTTCAGCGGTGTTTAATAAATCGAGGTTAAAATTTCTGAAATTAAAATATTCGGATATCTTCATAAGATTAGAGTGAAAGCTAATTTTACCATTCGAGTGAAGATCTAATGATATTAAGAAAGATTGTTTAACAAAAGAGTCTTGGGGTTTAATTTGAAGGTATAACAAGTAGTTGAGGATTCTTACTAGATTAATGGCAATATTTAGAGGAAATCGACCAAGTTCAGCTCTGCACGCAATATTAGAAGCCTTATTACTCACTTGAAGGTAGCGTTTACAAAACTGAAGATGTGTTCTTTCAATTTGTGAGCTATCCCAAGCCTTAAAATCAGATATCCACCCCACATTTCACTATTATAGAGTAAAATTGGGGACATCATTGTATCAAAGGCAAGGGACGGATTTAGCTTACTAAAATCTGTGTGTTGCCTCAAACTGAAAAGAGCGTGAAGTGCTTTCTCTTTTAGATGATCAAGTGAGACTTTTAAATTTCCTGAAGAGGACATTTTAGTTCCTAAATAAGTATAATCTTGTAGAACATCAATAATTTGATTATTCATATAAAATCTATATTCAGAGCATTTTCTTGGGCATTTTTGGAAAACCATAATCTTGGTTTTTTTGGGATTTATGCTTAACATCCACGTGTACATGTTGCAGTATGATGATAATGCATTAAGACAATTTTGTAGACCTGTTTTAGAACGTGATAAAACGATTAAATCCTCCGCATATAAAAGAGAGTTTAATTTTGTGCCGTTTGGTAGAACAAAAGGATCAGACAAAATATTTTCAAATGAAAAAGGTAAATCTTTAATGTAAAGGTTGAAAAGTAGTGGACTTAAAATACAACCTTGTCGTACACCTCTCGCGTATTGAATAGATGAAAAGGCGTCTTACCCCAAAGCTGCCTATATTATTAAAAACACCAAGCCGCATGCCGCAGTATTGAAAACACTGCCTGCAAAATATTTACAAGCACTATAAACACCAAATTTTACATTGGTTAAATTGCAAGTATTATTATATCTCATTGTCTGGTGGCAAGCGAGTGACTTGGCTGATCCCTCCAGTAAGCCCAAAGAAAGGAAAGCCTGCAGCCTAATACTTTTGTGAATGCTTTAAAAAAATCCCTATTTTTTCCTATATTTTTTTTCCTATTCCATACTGTTTGGCCCTATATTTTTTAACAAAATGCCGTATATTTATCCCTAGATTTTTGCAGGCCACTTGAAGCTCTGTTAAAGAGAAATTGTTGTTGTTGTTTTCCTCTCAATATGCTCTAACTCTCGAAAACTAGTGTTTTCTCAGATTATTGTGATAAAAATGTGCCAGACTTCATTTCCGTTTTGTGGTCGTTCAGATCTAGTCCAGTGCTTGCAGTTCGCTACGAATATCTGTTACACTGAACTTATATCCAGCTGATAACAATATTCCCGACTTCAATATACTTCTACAGTTTTCTACAAGATTAGGAAGAACTTGAATTAGAGGCTTTATTTGCGACATTAAAACCGTCTCCGGAAAAGTTTTGCGTCCGTGAACGCAAACAACATGCGGACCAACGAGGAAATAGTTCTTTCGTGCCGGTTGTTTACAAGTAAAAGACATGACACTATAGAAAATTCATACCAGTTTTTAAAAAATATATATTTAAATTATCAAGCAAATGGCGCTGCAGAACATGTTACACAAAAGTGGACTTCAAATTTACAAGTTGAAATTGTGTCCAAAAAAAAGTTAAAAAGAGTGGCACAAAAAAATTATGCTTTTGTGATCTGTCCAAAAATGCAGCGAGCATTTGCATTTTATCTTCGTGCATCTTCTGCATGGCTGCAAATTGTTTTTCCTCACTGGCTTTCCTCTCCTCCTTTTCTTCCTGTAACAAGCTCAAGATTTCGTCACTTCGCGATTTCGGGGTGTTTCTTGGTGTTGCGGAAGCCATTGTTGGTTAGCTTTTGTGTTGTGGTGTGGGTATTGTTCAGTCTCTTTTGAATCTTTTGTTTTACGTCATTTGGTGATCACACCATCCCCAACACCAAGAACTAGGCCACTACTGCGTCTCTTTCGTTTCCTCGCTATTGGCAGGCTGGTAGTTTTACAACTGCTTCATGCCTTCGGCAATGGCTCCCCACACGCTTTTGTTTTTGAAGTTGACTTCGGCAAATTTGTGTTCATGTTCGTGGTAAAGTGAAATTAACAATTTGACGCTTTTATCCGTCCATCGAATAAAACTCTTTGGAATTTTTTTTTTTGCGAAAATCACGCAATCACGAGCAAAATGATTACGACACGGCTGACGACAAGCAAAAATTGTCGTCCGCTAATATACCAGCGGGCGCTAGCCATCGTTTTCAACCGTTTCAACCAGGTTCTGAGCTGGTTGTAAAGGTTGATCAACCAAACCAACCAAAACGGTTTTTCCCAATAGAACATGAAAAAACCCAACCAACCCGAACAACCAAAAACGGTTGTCCCCAATAGAACACGCCCTTATTGACTAAGGCATTTTAGTAAGAGTGTCAATAAACTTATAGTATTGTATAAATTTCTATACGAAACACTTGGACAACATTTAGATATGTAAAGAAATACATGTGAGCAATATTAGAAGATTTGGTTGAAAATGCAAATAATAGAGACCTGAAAAACTGTAAAAAAAAATTAAAAACCTGCGATACATTTATTAAATATACGCATTCTAAAACAGTACAGATTTCCAGTCTCTCTCTGTGTCACGTTCAATTCTCGCCCAGAGTACAGCCTGGCAAATGTTCAGTTTCACAAATCGGATCAAATCAGTCTCGCTCAATCACGTTAAATGCTAGCCAGATTATCTCCGGACAAGGCCGATTTTAGGCGTAAAGCGAGACAAATTTAGTGTCTCGCTATGTCTTGTTCAATGCATGCCAGAATCAGGCCGGATTCTCGCTATGTCAGTCTATAGTTTTTCGTACGGGAGTACATACCTTCGAGTATCAAGATCTATCACCACCTGAAAATGACTTTTCATTCAATAAAAAGCAACCCAGGAACGCTTAATCTATTCGAAAACTATTTTATGATTCCATCGAATTACTATAAACAAATACCCTTTATACAAACAACCTTTTAATCAACTTATTAGCTTACGCACATCCCCATTTTCGTCTGCTACACCACCTAATAACTTCAGCTACTCTCAAATCTCCAAAATCCGGGGGAGGACTCCCATATAACACTTCTTGTGAGCCATACCCATCAAACGAAATTCTCATACAGCACTGCCGCCATTTTTATATGGGACCCCTCCCCCCCCCCCCCCCCCCAACCCCCCCAACCCCCCGGGGTGTCCATTTGTGACCATGAATACAGCCCATTTTGTATATCGCGCTGGCTTGGCAACAAGCCAGCCCAATCAATGAACGCTCGAAAAATTAAAAATCGACTGAGTCTTAACTGTTACAGAAGAAAATCTTAGTGTAGGTTTTTGATGTGAGAAAGGCATCAGTTAAACAATGAAGCATCAATGATAATGAACAAAAGGAATGAATAATCTATAACTTTTCGCACTTCAACTTAACACTTGTACCCGTAAGGTAAACAACCGTAAAATAACCATGAAACGGAATTCAGTTTTTGGTTGTTCACTTCTGTAAAATCACTGAAAGTTAAAGAGAAGATGCTACCCGCTTCTTGCACGAAGAAGCCCACCTGCTAAAGGTCATTAGGATAACACCAATTTCTAATTAGTTGGTAGAATTGCCGCCATAAACAAAGGACTAAAATGTCGAAACGATTACAATTGGAAAAAGGCATACAAATGATTACTGAAGATTTTCATGTGATATTCTTTTATTGAGACGTTTGATTTTGTTTATATATTTAAGTTTCTTTTCTCTTTTCTTTTTGCTTACGCCTTTTTCCTTAAGATGTACTTTTTAAATTGTCCAAAATATTCCTACCATTTCAACTCCTTTGATTTAGTTTATTAGTTAGAAATAAATTAAAAAGAATTGACTTAATATTTATTATTGTGCATCAAGGCGCTTTTTTGGCATTCATGTTAACTTTCAGTTAAAGTAGCTCTTACAGAGTCAGTTGCCAGTACGATGGCCTCCGCGTTTTTCTCGCTTTCATCCTCGGAGAATGGTTGTCTGATCCAAAGTTAAATCAAAATTTAAAAAAAAATGACCGAATTTTATTTCATTTTGTAAAATTTTGAAACTTAAAAGCAATGGTCTAATTCCTCGCGAAGCGAGGTTAATAAATTTGTCGTGCCTCGGGAGCTAAGCCTCGTCGACGTCGGGAGCTAAGCCTCTAAATTTGTCGTGGCTCGGGGCGAAAAATATATTTATATTCATATATATATAATATATATATATATATATATAATATATATATATATATATATATTCTTGAACTTGATTTGAATGTATTTCAGAGAGCGCTCAACTCTTAGAGGAGCATTGACAATTATAATAAATTGGTTCAAGACTTCAGAAGTAGTTCATCGTTTTATTACTACAGCACTGTTTCGTATGGTCAAATGATGACCACACTCATCAGGTAATATCAACGATTCAATAATATCGTTGATATTACCTGATGAGTGTGGTCATCATTTGACCATACGAAACAGTGCTGTAGTAATAAAACGATGAACTACTTCTGAAGTCTTGAACCAATTTATTATAATTATATATATATATATAACTAGTATAGGAAAATAGAACTCTTCATCTGCTATCAAAGTTCTCAATGGATATAAACCAGAGCTTTGTATAGAAAGAAAGAATATGGACTAGCTCAAACACATATATTTGCAACTTCAAGTTTCATGCTTCTCTAGAAGCAATCATTAGGCAACTGAACAAATATAACGGATACATTCAAGATATACTGAAATTAGGAACAATACCTTCTAACGTGACGTGTCAAGATACACTTGCTAAACGGCTTAAACAAATACGGTATTCAATAGAAATTTTTTAGGATGTCTACAGGACGATGTCAGTTCATTTCTATTCTTGATGGTTGACATTCCCGTTTTACAAATTACGAAGTACTTCTTCCATAAACACAAATTACATTTTTGGATAATGTTTGAATACGATCTTGCTTGTTTTACAATACGCCGTTTTATTTCATAATTGACTTTTCTCGGTTCATCAGGAACAAACGTTCAGCACAAAAACGCAACTTAATTAAGTAAATATATATGGAGCCTGAAGAACAGAAAAGGCAATTATGAAATTAAATGGCGTATTGTAAAACAAGCAAGATCGTATTCAATATATACATAAAAAATCTTGTGAAACTGAAAATTGAACGCTTTAAAAGAAAAGAAAGATTCTTTACCTTTGACGAGATTCCTTTCTTCTGACGAATGTTAAAGTCGATGCCTCTGATGTCTTCAACTGAGTTGCACGATGAAGAATGCTATTTTCTCTTTTAAGAATTCAACTTTCTTTTAAAATTCTTACCTTAGTGGCCTTAAGCACGTGGAATTTTTCGTGCAAAGAGCGGATAGGCTCTTCTAACATCTTCTAAAGGTTGTTTAATTCAGGTTACGGACATGTGAATAATCAAATAAAGATTCCCTTTTTGGTCATTTCTGGCGCTTTTCGTACGGGTACCAGCTAAAGGTGAAGAGCGAAAACTCAAAGGACCAATGTCGCCTAGTTTTAGTATCAACTTGAAAAGCGAAAAATATATTTGTATCAATTAACATAAAAAAATAATGCTCTAGATTTGTTAAAAACTACATTTATTTTTACTTAAATGTAATAAAATTATCAGTGATAAAGTATCTTTTGCTGCGATGTCCTGGATAGTGATGGATTCCAACTTGAAAAAAATAGGCCAAATTTTACAAGTGATTCCCATAAATTAAAAAAATATATATAGAAAGCTTAAATCTCAGGTTCTCATTCTATTTTCAAGGAATCACTTGATTTTTCTCTCTTGGTCCTCTAAGAACTTGTTTGACCAAAAAAGCAAAAGATACTGTGATGGCTTTGAGATTCAAAAAATTGATTTTGTGGCATCATAACCCGCTGCCATATCCGCGCGCTGCCAGCATTAGACTCGCGCGTGACAAAAAGTATCACGTTAAATAAAGTTATTTTATTATATAGTGTATGTTTCTGAGCAAAATGTTTGGTACATTAAACAATTTATCGATTTAAACAATAAAATTTTGGTGTTTTTATTTAAGGTGTTTTGTTCTGTTACAAATTTAGCACACCTTGAATCGAATGCAATTTAAGTCACGAATTAAGTTTTACATGAAGTGCGCCGGGCAGCGATGCTTTTGATTTTTATCTTTTGTTTATATTGTGTGATTTTTCAGCGTATTTAAGTGCGCTAATCTGGGCTTCCTATAACATAAATACCCTTATATCTAGCAGATAAATTTTCAAATCAACAATAAAGATAACACTCCGGCTTAAATCGCTATCGACGAAGTCTCTGAGTTTCCTGCGATGCAAGCCTCAAATTTAGATCTCCGTCGCCATTATGACGAACAAGGTGAACGGAAAAAAAATTCTGTAAGCGCCACAATTCGGAGAGACTATTACAGGTTTCACATGAGAATTCATTGTATTACAACGCTGACATATTTCAGTTGTACAGGTACCCACGCGAGCCAGAAAGAAAAGAAAATGGCTATGATATGATTACAATTGTGCTAGATGAGTTTGTTTCGTCGTTTTTCTGAAATGAGCGCCTTGGGTTGGACTAAAATTATCATTATCAGTATTTTAACATCTTTTAACCGTATTATCGACGAATTAATAAGAGGAATCAAAGAAATTATTTTTGTACCTGGTACGTGCATATGTCACCAACGAATAATTTTGCCTTTAGTTCCTCTAACAGAATTAGTTGCCAGTGCGCCGATGCCCCCGATTTTTGTTATCACAATTCTTAGAGAAGAATACTGAGCTTTATTACTAATTACAACACACGACCAATTTGCGGTCAGAAAAACTGAAGGAAGCTGTGTTGCAAAAATAAATCCGCGATGTGTAGGCCGTGTATGTGTTTCGAATGAAAGAAAGTCTACATCCATGGAGTACTTGCAAGAACAAAGATCGCGCCTGGTTGTTTTTGGTGTCTCTGGTCCCAAACTGTGAAGTACTTAGCCTCTGGCACTAAGGAAAAGCATCCGTTGACATTTAAAAAAATGATTAAAAACTCATTTATTTCGACAGTTTCTGACAAACAAGTGATTTTATTATTGACTTTAATTAATTATTGTATTTTTAGTATTGTATTTTCTTATTGTATCTTACATGCATTTACATTCTATGTGTATAGAGATTAGACTTTGAAGTAAGCTTTTATATATTGCTATTTGATTGTAAAGCGCCTTGAACTATGGATATGTGCGCTATATAAATAATAATTATTATTTAAGCTTCCTTCGCGTTTATTTCTTTAAAAAAAAAAGGTACCGCACTTTTTCAATAGCGATGTGCACCTTTACAAACATTCATGTTGTTCAGTTTTGCCAGCTATATATAAAGGAACATCATTTCATCATAGGGTATAGCCTCTTCCAGGCGTTCAGTTAGTGGGGCGCGAAAGAAAAATCGGGCGCAGGAGAAAAAAAAACGAGTGGAGGCTGGGGAGAGGGGGCGAAAGAACGCCTGTGAAATTATTTTTAAAAAGCTCATGTCGGTATACCAGAGTCTGGTATACCCTCTGATTGGCCCAATTTGACACATGTTGTCAACACTGCAGCATTGTTGACGCAGACACGGAATACGATATGGCGTACGAAGGTAATCCTCCATCTAGTCACGCACGGTTTGAATCTGTGTTACAGCAAGCGCTTAAAGATTTCCCGCATGTGGACAAGGCATTAAATTACGTTCATTCCTTTCTTAAGGAAAGGACTGAAGAATTTACTAGCATCCATGAGATTTACAAAAAAGCAACTATGTTGCAGATTATCTGCTGGATGCCAAATCAAACACTATTACAAAGCAACGGAGGTTCATCCTAGCTCCACTGAGACACACTACTCAATTACAGAACTAACTTAGGAGCTAAAAATTATTGCAAGAATTCATGATTTCACTGCAGTGGAATTATAGACTACGGCTTTTTGAGAGTCGGATCTAAGACGCCCATATCCGTGATGCCGGAAACACTTTCTCTCAAGTCTTGCACGCCGCAGACTTTAGACATTTAATCACGGCCTGAGAAATTTAACGATCCTAGCACTTTTAAAGCGATAACAAACTTTAGCCGATAAGTATTTATCTTGCAACAAAAGTGAGCCAAAGAGACCACAATGTATGCCAATGGAGCTAGCACCGAATAACGGCATAAAGAAATAAAATAATTCTAACGGCTCTGGACGGCAGCAATCCTCCTATCAATCTGAGAGATAATCCGCCGAGATCAAAAGGTTTATATCATCGAAGAGAACAAGTTCTTAACTGTGATCAAAAAGCGCGATCCTCTCTGAAGTTTTACTGGGAAAGCTTTACACTTTAGGCTTTTAAAATACTTTTTGCGACGAGTGGGAGTCGTGTTTAGCCTGTCCTTTTTTATAACACTATCTGGGATCATATTTCCCGGGAAATCTACAACGATTTTGATTGACAGCAGAAAACCACAACTAGCGAAAAATGGATTCATGTTTCTTTGCCGCTGTCGGCGGTCAAAAGTGGGCGGCATGAGCTTTTTAAAAATAATTTCACAGGCGTTCTTTCGCCCCCTCTCCCCAGCCTCCCCTCGGTTTTTTTCTCCTGCGCCCGATTTTTCTTTCGCGCCCCACTAACTGAACGCCTGGAAGAGGCTACATAGGGTAATAAAAGTTATAATAGGAATGTCTGACAAAGTGAATGAATCCAAACTTGTCTATTCACATGTCAGTAACCTCAATTAAACGCCTTTGAGAAGAACGTATCCGCTTGTTGCACAAAAATGACCACATGCTAAAGGTCAGGTAAGAATTCTTTGGGGAAAAGAGGACGTCTTTCATATCAACGTGCAACTCAGTTCTAGACATCAGAGTGACGGCTAAAAGGTTAACCACAAGAAGTAGGGAATAATAATTATCACTAACGACTCTATCGTTTTTTTAAAAGGGTATACGACAACTGCTTCAAGTGTTAAATGAGTGAATCATTTTTCTCCGACCAAATTAAATTCTAGCGTCTCTGAATTCACATTTCCAGAAAAAAATAAAATCTAAAACAACGGCAAGCTGTAGCGATGTTTCGCCTTATGTAACCAATTCATATCGATGAACCAACGATAGAAGCACTGAAAGAGATCTCATGACAGTGTTATTTTTGTTTTATAACCAGCCGAGCTGAATAATTAGTTACCGGTAAACATCGCTATTGCAAAAACTTCAGTCGCGATTAAGAAAACGATAACTACCGACTATCCCATCATTTTGCTTTGTTCATATGACCGAGATTACTTAATTTGATCTTAAGAAACTCAGAGACTTCCAGGGTCTTGCAGATTTATAATTTCCAAAGTAACATTGGTTAGCATCGAACCATATATGATCAGAAACATAACCTATGAAATCCGACGACGAATAAACGCTCAATAAGAAAATCAATTCTGATACGTTCCCTGAAACACATTACAAAGACAACGTGTATGCCTTGCTTTTTTTCTTGTTTATATAACTGAATCATAACTGTAAAAGTTGAAATTCTTAGTGCAGGTTTTCGGTGTATAAAAGACATTGGTTAAATAAGAAGCGTGATGTAGCGTATAATGAACAAAAGCGAATGAATAATATATAACTTTTCCCACTTCAACTTTAGACTTGTACCCGCAAGGAAAGCAACCGTAGTAACCATAAAAGGGAATCTAGATTTAACTATTTACATCTGTCTGTAACCTCACTTAAACTTAAAGAAAAGGGCCTATCCGCTTCTTGTCGGAAAAAGCCCACATGCTAAAGGTCATAAGAATAAGACCGGTTTTAAACAGTAGTATTGTCGCGATAAACATGGAGAGGATTGAAATGAAGAAAAGATTATGACAAAAAGGCATGCAATTTATAACTGAAAATTTTTACTTCATATGCTTTAGCAAAACGTTTGAATTTGTTTACATTTTTTGCTTGTTGCTTACGCCTTTTCGTTTTAATTTGTTTCAAACACTCCTACCATTTCAACCCCTCTGTTTTAGACCCCGTCCACACGAAGACGATTGTAAACGCAAACGCTAGTAAACTGAATCTTGCAATAATCGATATACAGGAAAAGAAGAAGACTAAACCTCTCAAGATTGTTATCCACAATTACAAGCACTTTTACTCGAGTAAAACGACTTAGATGCAGACGTGAGAGCAAAGAGAGAAGATTGATGTTATCCTTTTTACATTTTATTAGATTTTAAGTGAATTTCTCAAATTCCCAACCCAAAAATATTTGTTTATTTGTTTATTTGTAGGCTCAATCGATAGCGCATGCGCGTTCGGTGTATGACATCGTTTTATGCGTTTACGAGCGTTTTCGTGTGGACGAGTGAAAACGCTACGTAAACGATGATCGTTTTCGTGTGGACGGAGATAAAAATATGCGTTTACTAGCGTTTGCGCTTACAATCGTCTTTGTGTGGACGGGGCCTTAGTTTACTAAAGTTCGGAATAAATTAACGAATCGACTTAATATTTATTATTGTGCATCAAGGCACTTTTCTTTAGCAGTCATGTTTTCTTTCAGTTAATTTAGTCGCCCTTACACAGTCGGTTGCCAGTACGCCGATACCTCCGGGTTTTTCTCGCATTTCATCCTCTGAAAATGGTTCCCTGATGGATAGTTAACTCAAAATTTATGAAAAAAAAAATCCAAAATTTTGATATGCGATTCATATTGGCATACAAATTTCGCCTTATAGGCCTTTATCGCACCCCGCCATTTTGTACAAAAACGAAAGATTTCCGCTCGCCCAACCTCGTTTTCAACTTTTTCACTGCGAGGCTGGACGGGCAAAAACACAGCATTTTATTCGCCGGGGAGTCAACATGGCCGCCGCGTGATAAAGGCCTGTACTATAAACCGGCTCCTGCATGCTATGCAGGCTAGCCTTTGTACATGGCAAGAGAACATAAAGCTATGTTCTCTTGACATGGCCAAGTCTACGTTGTAGTCATTCAGACTTCATTCTCGTCTCCAAAGCTCCACGGTTTTTTTTAAATTGCGTCTCGTGTAGCTCTCTGGTAACCGACAAAAATTTGAATTTTTTGATTGGCCGTTTAAAAATGAATGCGCAACAAGGTAAAAAATTTTACCCTTCTACGCATGAGGTTTTACTTCCGTTTGAATTTTAAATGTTGATTATGACGACTACATCAACAAAACCAACATTTCAATTTCAACGCAATCAACGACCAATGTCACCCAGTTTTGTTGTTTGCCGGTTTAGCAGGTAAAGATACGGCTGCTAAATTTCAAAGTATAACGGGATCTCAGGGATTGTCTCCAAATACGACCGATTCGTTTCCGAAAATAATCAGTAGGTGTCTTGGAAGACGAAGCTATAAGCGGCCACGAATATAAAGAAGTATGTTGCTTGCTACAGGGACGAGTAAAGAGAGGCAGAAATCCTGAAGAAAACCCAAGGGCGAAAAGAAATATTATCACTCAGTGACCCATTTTAAATAACAACAACGCTTTCAACACTCTTGTAAGCAAGTTATATTTCCTTTATTAGGTAGTACTCTTTACTACAACCTGAAATACAAATCTAGGGAAACGAAGGTCACTTGAAACCCAATTTAAATAACATGAAACGAATGCAAAACAAAAATTGCTCGGTATTCAGTCTTACCACTGTTCGATGAAATAAGCCTAATCAATGACCACAGCAGGTGAAACGATAAATACTCAACTCCCAAACGAAAGAAATCGGTTGACTTATCGAGGTTTTTCTAAAAACCGGTAGGCAAAATACAAAGGCATTCTTTCTTCTAAATAACAGCAGCACGGAAAGCTTTTCTTCTTTCTTTTGTTAAGTCTTGTACAGTCCCTTCGAACGCCATTCCACATAAACAACATTCTCGTCTCCAGAGCTCAACCAAACGAAACGAGGGCTCTGGGAACGAGAATGCACCCACGAAAGGTTTTTTATTTCCGGTTTCTGGAATTGCGCAAGCGCAATAGTGGGAAATAGAGGGGGGGGTCATGAAAGTTTCGCAGCGGGCTTGAATCGTATTCAATGGTCATAAACGTTGCTCTGTTAATTTAAAAGGACTTAATTGAACTAACTGTGGTGTTTGTTTGTAAAAATGGTGTTAGCGCTTGTGAAATCGATCTTCAAAGTTGCGCTAAATTTAAGCCTAGATATCAGTCTTCACGAGCGTTCAATCGGGTGGACCGAAAATCTCTCAAAACTCGATAAAATTTAAAGATCTAGTCAAGCCGATTGTGGTTTTAATATAAGTAAATGATAGTCCGAGAACTGCTTTGTAGAGGTTTGACTGTATATCGGAAAACGTATGTTATGCGCATGCCTAAGTAACAGGTCTGGGTAAGATTTTTTTCCCAAACCTCTGGCGGTGGAATTTTTTTTCCTGACATGCAAAGGTGTCAATTTTTTTTTTCAGCGTTATACACCATGCAAGTTTTTTTTAATACAATTTTTTCTTGAAAATGAAGGATGTGTGACATAAGTTTAACATAACTGCTTGCCTATAGGAAAACCACATTGAACACTTAAATAAGGATTTTCTTTAAATTGGATACCGCTGGGTGATATTTTGTGATAAAAGGTGGAATTTTCTTGTACCCTTTTTCCTTCTGCTGAAGGGCCAACTTTCTCTCTTCGAATCTCATTTCTGAGAGGACTTTGTGTAACAGAGTATCTGGATACCCTCTCAAATGTAGGCGTGATTTGAATTTTCTTGTGTATTCTCTTCAAACGTAATTATTTTTGAAGAGCTAGTTCGAAGCAGCCTAAGTGTCTCGCCTTTTATGAAGTCTGTACTGACCTATGGTGGGTAGCAGGAAGAGAAATGTGTGTACTGAAATGTTTCTGTCGGTTAATGTAATGGGTGCGTACGTCGAGGATAGACGTTTCTTTTAATCTATCACCTTTGTAGACGCACGAATCCAAGAAAATAGTTTCTTTCTCTGAGATTTCAGCCGTAAACTGATTTAAAGGTTTGGTGATATCTTTTAGCCTGTTCAATAAACTCATTTCCACCACCCCCTCCTTCAATTAGTTAGTAGTATCTATCTTACCGGAATAATCTGTTAATTAGCAGGTCTATCGTTATTGTGCGTATTGCTACAACTGCTGTACTATTCTTTCTCTTTTTTATGTCATTTTGATTCAATCTCTAATTTCGGTATATGCTTTCTTTTAGTTTTAAACTTTGTAACTGTAATGTATATATGTATATAAGTTTTGTCAATAAACTTTATGTATTAAGAATAAAAAAAAAACAAAAAAAAAACTCATTTCAACCGTGATGCTGGTGTTTCACAAAGGGAACACGTCATCGATGTATCTTTTTCCACACGAGTGTTTTTGTTTCGTTGCGACTTTTAAAAATGTCGAAAAGATTATGGAAAAAAGCATGCAAATGATAACTGAAAAGTTTTACTTCATATTCTTTAGCCACACGTTTGAATTTGTTTATATATTATTTTCTTTTTGTTTGTTTCTTACGCCTTTTTTTTTTTCTTTCGATGTAAGTTTTAAATTGTCCCAAATACTCCTACAATTTCAACCCCTCTGTTTTAGTTTATTTGTTCGGAACAAATTAACGAATCGACTTAATATATTAATCATTGTGCATCAAGGCACTTTTTTTAACATTCATGTCAACTTTCCGTTAATTTAGTCGCCCTTACTTACAGATCAGAGTCGGTTGCCAGTACCCCGATGCGTCCGGGTTTTTCTCGCATTTCATGCTCTGATAATGGTTGTCTAACCCAAAGTTAAATCAAACTTTATGGGAAAAAATATAAATATATTTCATTTTGTAAAATGTTAAAACCTAAAAGCAAGGGTCTGATAAAAGAATTTAGTCTACGCAGATTCAAAAGTCAGAACCACATTTATTTTCTTTAACTCAATTCGAAACGATTATTATTCGTTTTAAACAACGTCCCTACGAATTGAGCTCCTAGTCAATTCATTCGCATTAGACAAATCAAGCAATATTTCAAATACGACGAGGAACAGTGTTTCATCAGATATCCAAACACCGCGAAGTGGGTGGAAAAACGAGGCGCAGCCGAGTTTTTTTTTAAACTCACTTCATGTGTCACCAACGAATTTTGATTGTACAAACTCGCTTTAGTTAATTCTCTTACAGAATCATTAGACAGTGCGCCGATGCTTTTGATTTTGTTCTCACAATTGTTTGAGAAGAGTAGCTCTTTTACAAGTTACAACACACATCAGCTATGCAATTTGCGCTCAGAAATATATAGACTAAGCTGTTTTGTACTGAGAAATAATCTAAAAGCCGCAATGCGTAGGTCGTACGTGTAGTGTTTCGTGTGAAGAAGATAAAGTTAATAGCGAAGCTCACTGTTTATAAACATTCGTATTGTTCAGTTTTACCAGTTATAAAGAAAGTACATTATTTAAAAGGGTAAGAAAAGTAGTAACTATTGAGGAATGTCCGACAAAATGGGGGAATCTAAGTTTGTCGGCTATTCACATGTCAGTAAACTCACTTTAAACATCTTTGATAAGAGCTTATCCGCTTCTTGCACGAAAAAGCCCACATGCTAAATAGGATAAGAATTCTTCGAGAAAAAGAAAACATTTCTCATATCAACGAGCAACTCAGTTTTAGACATCAGAAGTGACGACTTGGAAGGTTAATCACAAGAAGGAAATAATAATTATCAAAGGTAACGACTATCTTGTTTTCTTTAAAAAGGTACCACAACTGTTTGAAGTGTTTAATAAGTAAATCATCATTCTCCGACCAAATTATATTCTAGTGTCTCTGAATTAACATTTTCAGAAAAAAAAGTTGAAATCTAAAACAACGTGTGCGAGCTGTGTCGATGTTTCGCCTTATGCATGTAATTCTCCTTCACCGTTGCTGACGTCACTACGGGACCACGTGAGATTGCGCGAGCAAGCTTGCTTTCAATGTGCGAATTTGTTTGCGAGGATAAGACGTGTTGTCGAGTCAAGAACGCTTTTTCCTTTCTTCAACGTGACAAGCGGGAGTAATCTTTCGCCTGTCACACTACAAGTAATTTTCAGGTACAATTACCTTTTTTCGGCATAATTGCCGGCTTATTCGGCCGCTATTTCAAGCTAGCCGATAAAATATTCCTGCGGAACTCTTCGCAATCGAAGAAATGGCGGGAAACGAAGACGAGGGAGAATCTCTCGTTAATGAGACTTCAGACAGTCTAGAGAAAGCTCAGGACAATGCTGCGAGGGCAAAAGAAACAAGAAAACAAAAGAAAGCGGGGAGCTCTCGAGAAGAGAAAGAAACACCGAAGAATAAGCCCTGCTCTTCGAAAACAACGGTGACAAAGACTGACTTTGTCGAAAGTATCAAGACTTCAATCTCGGAGAGTATGGTCGAAGGTTTTCGCCAGATATCCACTTCTTTGTCCGCTGAAATAGCGGGTGTGCTGTCGTCGACAGCTCGTATTCCTTCCAAACGACCTCGTAAGGAATTCTCTGACAGTGAATCAGAGCTTGAGAGCGATGAAATCGTGCCTCCAAAACGGCCGCGCGCCGCGAGTCTTAACGATGGCAACGAATCTGTCGATTTGTCTCTGGATGACCAAGTCGACTCGCTCTTTACTAGAGATAGCTCAAAGGCAAACGAAACCAAGAAAACCGAGGGAACGGTCGAAAGCGACTTCCTTGGGACCATTGCTGCTGAATACGACCTTGATGAGGCCTGCTCAGCTGACGTGGACGCAAAACTTGCGAAGATTGTGAACAAAATGGTCCGGACAAAATTGTCCGATGAAAAGCTGAAAGAAAAGCTGTTAAGCTGTACTAGACCGGCAAACTGCGAAAACGTAACAGCGACAAAAGTAAACCCCGAAGTTTGGTCGAAAATTCGATCAAGCACGAGGAGTCGAGATTTAAAGTTCCAGAGACTCCAAAACATCGTTCAAAAAGCGATGATTCCACTGATTAAACTTACCGATCAGTGCATGAAACCTGAGGTTTCCGCGCAGCAATTATCAGGTGAAAATTTTGCACGAACCTTGCTTGATGTTATCGCTTTCTTGGGCCACGTTAATTGTGAGCTCATTCAAAGACGGCGTGATTTGATCAGACCTGATCTTAACAATCAATATCAGCAAATTTGCGCTGAACATGTTGGTTTTACCGACTTATTATTTGGGAACGACCTCCCAAAGCAAATACAAGACATAAGTGCCACAAACAGAATGGGTCAGAAGCTGCAGAGCACTAACAAGGCCAGTGAAAATCATCACCGCAAATCACAGTTTTCAAAAAACGGTCAAACTCACCGACCGCACTTCAACAACCGTGGTCATCGATACCACAGGACACAAACTCCCTACCGCAAGCGGCAGGAGAAAGTGGATCAAAAGCAATAGCAGTCCACAGCGTGTCGGTGAGTAAAGAACTTACTTTAGTTGTGTCAAAAACTCAAACTGTCATACAGAGTGCTGGCAGGATTAAGCATCATTTAGAACAGTGGGGCAAACTTACTTCAGATCCTCATATTTTAAACATAGTCAGAGGATGCAAAATTGAATTTGATCAGCCCCCTTATCAGTGGCAGCCACCTTCTCAACCCCAATTTAGCCCGAACGAGGCTGAGACAGTTGATAAAGAGATTGCAAAACTAGTTCTTAAAGGTGTGCTTAAAAAATCTTCTCATGAACAAGGAGAATATTTATCCACTGTATTTTTGAGGCCCAAAAAGGATGGAACACATCGCCTCATATTGAATTTAAAAAAGTTGAACAAATTTGTATCTTACCACCATTTTAAGATGGAGTCATTGAAACATGTTGTCAGCATGATCAGGCCAAACTGTTTTATGGCCTCTGTGGACTTGAAAGATGCATATTATTCAGTACCCATCCACCAAGACCATCAAAAACTCCTTAAATTTGAGTGGAAGGGGCAGTTATATCAATTCACATGTTTACCTAATGGCTTGGCTTGTGCCCCCCGTTTGTTTACAAAGTTGCTTAAACCTGCCTACAGCACTCTCAGAAAACAGGGTTTTCAGTCTGTTGGCTATATTGACGATTCCTACTTGCAAGGAACTACTAAACTCGAATGCAGGAATAATGTCACAGCCACTACTACTTTGTTTGATAATCTGGGCCTTTGCATTCACCCAGAAAAGTCAATTCTAGAACCATCAACTGTTCTAGACTTTCTGGGTTTCATTTTGAATTCAGAAGCAATGACTGTCACTCTGTCACCTCTCAAGGCTGCAAATATCAAGCAGGATTGCAAAAATCTTTTGGCCAAAAAACAACCCACCATTAGAGAAGTGGCAGCTGTCATAGGCAAACTTGTAGCCAGTTGCCCTGGGGTTCATATGGGACCCCTTTTCTTTAGGCAATTAGAGAATGAAAAGACGGCATCCCTCAAGTTGCATTATGGCAATTTTGATGCTAACATGGTACTTTCAGCTACTGCAAGGTCAGACCTGCAGTGGTGGATTGAGAATATCGAGAGAGCCTCTAAACCCATTACACAGGGCAAACCATCATATTCTCTATATACAGATGCATCTCTTATGGGATGGGGAGCTGTTTTTCAAGATCATTCTTCAGGAGGCCATTGGTCTCCTGATGAAGCCAGTCAGCATATTAATTGCCTTGAACTGAAAGCAGTTTACCTAGGATTACAATCCTTTTGTCAAAATTTGTCACAGGCTCACTTGAGACTTTTTATTGATAACACCACTGCAGTTGCTTACATAAATAACATGGGTGGCACTCATTCCCTTGAATGTAATCACACTGCTAGAATAATTTGGTTGTGGTGTCTTGAACGCGATCTTTGGATTTCGGCTGCACATTTGCCTGGAAAATCCAATTCAGCAGCTGATAAAGCTTCTCGAATTTTTCATGATCACACAGAATGGAAGTTAGACCCTAACATTTACTTCTCAATTGCACAAGTATTTGGGGTCCCATCTATTGATTTGTTTGCTTCCAGGCTGAATTTTCAGACAAAGCCCTACATAGCCTGGCACCCTGACCCTGGGGCATTTGCTATTGATGCTTTTTCTGTTGATTGGGGGAAACATTATTTTTATGCATTTCCTCCCTTTAATCTCATTGATAGGGTTCTACAGAAGGTGGAAGCCGACGAAGCCTCCGGGATAATTATTGTGCCACAATGGACAACTCAGCCTTGGTTTCCAGTTCTGATGCGCCTTCTTGTTCAGGAACCTCTTGTTCTGCCTCGGGGAAAGAAAGTCCTCCAACTGCCATACAACCCCAGTCACATCCACCCACTCCACCAGAAGTTGACCCTGATGGCTTGCAAATTATCAGGATGTCATTACAAAGTCAAAGACTTTCAGAGCAGGCTATGGAAATTGTTATGTCATCATGGAGAGATTCAACCAAGAAGCAGTACAAGACCTATCTTGCGCGATGGCGCCAGTTTTCAACTAAACGGTCTTGTGATCCCTTGCAACCAACTGTGACTGATGTTATTGAATTTCTGACTGAACTTTTTCAATCTGGTATTGGATACAGTTGCTTAAACACAGCCCGGAGTGCACTGTCATCTGTTATTATATTTTCTGATAACACACCTGCTGGCAGTCACCCATTGGTTGTAAGGTTCATGAAAGGGGTTTTTGAGCGAAGGCCATCTTTACCAAAGTATACAAGTACTTGGGACGTTAATGTTGTGTTAACATTTTTACGTACTTTCAAGGATGTTCAGTCATTATCTTTAAAGGAGCTATCGTGGAAGCTCACTACTCTGTTAATGTTACTGTCAGGTCAGCGGATCCAAACTATTCACCTGTTAGACATTAGGTATATGACTTTGTCCGAATCAAGTTGCTCATTTTCTATTCCCAAACCTGTTAAACAGACAAGACCAGGTACACATGTCCATGACCTTTGCTTCCGGGCTTATTTACATGACCCGCGACTCTGTATTGTGAAGTGTATTCAAGAGTATATTACTCGAACTACGCCTCTTAGAGGAGATGAAACCCAACTTCTCATCAGTTTTGTAAGACCTCATAAGGCAGTTTCTAAAGACACCATTGGCAGATGGATTAAGTCTGTTTTGGCGAATGCTGGTATTGACACAAGCCAGTATGGTGCCCATAGCACTCGTGCAGCTTTAACTTCTGCTGCAAAAAACTGTGGTGTGGATATGGCAACCATTATGAAAGCTGCTGGATGGTCGAATGCCACTACTTTTGCATTGTTTTATCACAAACCAATTCAACAGAGTTCTACAGCTGACTTTAGTCAGGCTATTTTGTCTAATGCTTAGATGTTACAGTTGTTTACCATTGTTAGGTGTTGTTCTGTACCCTGACACATTTTATGTCTATTAAAGTTGTTCTATTATTGTCTCGTAACCACCTTGCTTTAAAGTCTCACATGGTCCCGTAGTGACGTCAGCAACGGTGAGGGAGAATCAAAAATTAAACGAGCTTACCTGTAAGTGAAGTTTGATTGTGATTCTCCTGAGCCGTTGCGTAGGAACGAAGGGATCACGTGCCCACCCATCACAGCACTAGTGCGTTTCTCAACACTGAGTGAGCCATGGGCTCCGTTATTTGCTCTTTGGCCCAACCCTTTGTTGTTGGTGTTTACTCGACAATGTCAAAGATTGAAAGCAAGCTTGCTCGCGCAATCTCACGTGATCCCTTCGTTCCTACGCAACGGCTCAGGAGAATCACAATCAAACTTCACTTACAGGTAAGCTCGTTTAATTTTTGATTTATTCATATCGATGAACTAACGAAAGATGCATTGAAAGAGATCTAGAACGTTAGTTTGTTTTATAGCTAGCAGAGCTGAATAATTGGTTACCGGTAAACATTCTTTTGATCTCGAAGAAACTCAGAGACTTAGAGGGTCGTACAGAATTATAATTTTGGTTAGCATCGAACCGTTTATGATCAGAAACATAACAGCTCATAACTTATGAAATACCTGACGAATAAACGCTTCACAAGAAAATAGATTGTTAATTCCAAACACTTTACAAAGACAACATGTATGCCTTGCTTTTTGCTTGCTTATATAACTGATCATGGCAGTTAAAGAATTCTTAGTGTAGGTTTTTGGTGTATAAAGGACATTTATTAGTTAAACAAGGAAGCGTGATAGCGTATGTAATGAACAAAAGTAAATGAATAATATATAACCTTTCCCACTTCAACTTTAGACTTGTACCCGTAAGAAAAGCAATCGTATAAATGACCAAAAAGGGAAATCTTAATTTGATTATTCACATGTCCGTAACCTCAATTAAACTGCCTTTAGAGGAGCCTATCCGCTTCTTGCACGAAAACCCACGTGCTAAAGGTCACTGAGGTAAGAATTTCAAATGAACGTTGTATTCTTTAAAGAAATTACTAATAAAGAAGGGGATTTTTTCATATCAACGTGCAACTCTCGGTACAAGGCATCAGAAGCATCGACTCTAACGACTCTAAGAGCTTATCCGCTTCTTACACGAATAGGGTAGAAAAACCAAATTAAGTTGAAATTCTTGGAAGAATAGATAGCATGTTCCAAGAAAACATTAACGTGCAACTCGGCTTAAGAACACTCAGAGGGGAGACTCTATTCATTTGAGAGTTAGAAGTCACAAGGAAGAAAAACTGTCAAAGGTAACCACTCTTCCTATTCATTGGACTACAAAGCAGAGTTTTCTTTAGTAAAATATCGCCCCAAATTTCATCCTCGGAGACCCAGGGGCAATCAGTTAAGGCGCGACGACGTTCTTGAAAACTTATGCCGATTTTCGTCGCGCCCCAACTGATTGCCCCTGGGTCTCCGAGGATGCCCAAACTTTAGCAACATCGAACAATTTAACGCCTTTTGTTTTCGGATAGGATAAAAGTGTTCGAAAATTGTTCGGAAGATGTTCGGAAGATGTTCGGCTTTCTTTAGTAAAATGTCGCCTCAAACTTTAGCAACATCGAACAATTTAACGCCTTTTGCTTTTTAATTAGTTTTCGGAGAGATATCAAGTGTCGTTTGGGGTCACCGAGTACGCAAGTCAGCTAGGATGTTCGGAAAGGGAAAAACAGTTAGTAAATTCGGAGGACAAGATTCCTCAGTTTCAAGGTCCATTCCAAGCGTTGGGTGCCGCCTGTATTCATTGAAAAGGTAAAAAATAAAGTCTTAGGAGGTAAAAATATTTAATTGTTCTTCCTTACAAAAGTTAATAAAATATCTTAATAATCGAAATTATTTAAAAATCGAAATTTTAAAATGAAAAAGAAAAACTGGTTCAAAATCTTGGAAAGTCGCGAGCTAACAGGCGATGTTGTGCTTTATTGTGGGAGCAGCGATGGCGCAGTGGTAAGAGCACTTGGCCCGGGTTCGATTCCCGGCCTCGGCGTCATATGTGGAATGAGTTTGTTGTTGGTCTCATCCTTGCTCCGAGGGATTTTCTTCAGGTACTCCGGTTTTCCTCCCTCCATAAAAACCAACATTTCAAAATTGCAATTCGATCCGGAAACAGTGGAAGTAAGAGCCTCTTATGGATTGCACTGAAATTTCTATTTATTATTTATTTATGGAACCAATACAATTCAAAATTTTAATGTTTCAACCGGCGGTAGATCTATCATTGAAACAAACTGTTGTCTTGGTTTACAGCGAGCAAATCGTGTTTGTAAAAGGAAAACAACGCTTGTGGGGAAAAAAGGTGGTCTCATTTTTAAAGAAAAGTAATGAACGCCGAAGGACGCTATTATCTTCTTGAAATTTAAGGACGACATTCTTTCGCGAATCGAAAGCGTTGAATCTATTTATAACTGACCACGTGACGACCTTCAGTCAGACTTAAGACAAAACCGTTCGAGGAAAGTGCTTATCTGCCTGCATTCTGAGGCCACCTTCACACGCGCGATTTTTGCTGTGATTTCAACTGCTATTGTCGCGTTCGCGTTACAACTTCAAATCGCGCGTGTGAACATCTCACTATTCAACTGCGATTTGCAATTTTTAAATCGCAATGAAATCGCCTCCCGTTCACATGCGCGATTTAAAGTTGCAGCGCGAGCGCGACCAAAACTCGCAGAACAAATCGCAGTCAAATCGCAGCAAAAAATCGCACGTGTGAACGGGACTTGAGGAAGGGCGGGAGGAACCCGTGGCGAGTGTATTTTGTCTGCAGAGGAAGAGGCTCTGGAGACCATATCTCAGTTTTTCAGTTGGCTGATTTTCCACTTTTGAAAAAATGTGAAAGACTCATACGGACTGCATTTAAAGTGATTGTTTTAAATAAGAAAAAAATTTCGTCCTTCATTGATTGTGCCTCCTTCGATTATGGACATTGGTATATATGGACATTGTATATATTGGTATATTTTGTTTGGGTATTTTATTAATTGTTTAAAAGGAACATTGAGAGATGGCCAATGTTTCATGTTATCTTTGATACCTTTTACTACAAATAAACGTTTTCTCGGTAACATAAACATTTGCTTGTTGTGTTTCGATAACCTCTCCGTCTTCTCGCTACAGGTACGTAAGGGTTATCGGCGCCCTCGGGCGGAACCAGAGGTGAATAAATCTGATATCCCCGAGTGAAAGGCCGATAAAATGCTTATTTTACACATTGGTGAGGTGTTCTAGAAAATGCACTGTTGTTTAAGATGTCGGCAAAACAGCTTTATGAAGATTTGTAAAGAACAATATATGTAATCTCTAGGGACTTAAATTACATCCATGTGCGTGAAAAATTGCGAAAACAAAATTGTCATGGTCTGAATTGAATATTTAAGTGTAGTTTGGCTCCTGTTGTAATTTGTATTATTTTACACATTGGTGAGGTTTTCTAGAAAATGTACTGTTGTTTAACCCTCGGACGTACAAGAGGGGGGAGGGGGTAGTTGCCACACCCCCCTTAAGGTTTTTCTCGGATATTTTCAAGACCATTTAAGATCGATCGACAACCGGTTGATATGGTAACGAGATATGACGTCATAAGTAACATGTTGTCAACCCATTTTCGAAGAAAAATGCGTGTTTTTCACAAATGCTACCAAAAGCATCAAAATGTTTAATTGTATGTTATTTTGCAACTCTAGCAAACGATATTTGCAATTTCCGCATTTTTCCGATAAGTTTGAAAATCCAAGATGGCGACCATCTTGGCGGCCATTTTGGATGACGTCACGGACCCCAGCAGCGCCACAACCCATAATATTTACCATATCTTGTAGAGCACAACACGGGCTATCTATTACATGTAAAACATTTCCGAAGTATTGCAACGTCGCAAGAACGCAAGAACCCCCCCCCCCTCCCCCCCTTGTACCACAGTTGGGGTACACGTTTAGATAGATAGATAGATAGATAGATAGATAGATAGATAGATAGATAGATAGATAGATAGATAGATAGATAGATAGATAGATAGATAGATAGATAGATAGATAGATAGATAGATAGATAACTTTATTTATACACGGTATTTCCATCAGCTTAAATTATCAAAATCAGCTGACTACCTAACTTCCTAACTACAAATAAGAGGTACTCGTGTACCCCGAGGGTTAAGATGTCGGCAAAACAGCTTGATGAAGATTTGTAAAGAAAAAATATATGTAGTCTCTAGGGACTTAAATTACATCCATGTGCGTGAAAAATTGCGAAAACAAAATTGTCATGGTCTGAGTTTAATATTTAAGTGTAGTTTGCCTCGTGTTGTAATTTGCACTGTGGATTACCGGCTTGATCAAGTTCATCTTATGTCGAAGTATGAGGGAATAGGACTTCAGTGATGATATTTTGATCACTCAAAGCAGTTTTTCTGGTACTATTCAGTCGTCTTGCGAAGATGAAAGTTTGTTGGATGTACCAGCAGATCATTTTGGTGGTTTAGATGTAGAGGAAACAGTGACAGAATTATTCGAAGAAGTAGTAAACGCGGAGTGAGTGCACTAATGAAGTGGGAGAGACTAGCAAGAAGGTTGAAGTATCGCGACGTTGTATTGAAATAGTGACACAGGGAGAGGTTGAGGAAAGGAATAGAGAACGAATTCCACAAAATACACGAAAGTCGACGGCTTGGCATACTAGAGTATGGGACGAATGGGCGCTAGAGCAAAATTCTCCGCCGTTGGAACAAAGAAAAGCGGATGACTTTACTGTTGTGCCCGAAAATGACACTCTTTATACATTATGCGATTTTGAACTCTGTTTTTGGCTAAGTAAGTTTGTCCATGAAATAAAGAAGGAAACCGGTTCTGAATATCCACCAAAAACGCTTTATCAGATTTGCGCTGGATTGCAAAGAGTTTTAAGAGAGAATGGTTTGCCAGAGTTGGACATTTTCCGAAATCCGAGATATAAACTATTCCAAGATTCCATTGATTCGCTAATTAAACGTCTAACATGTACTGGAGTGGGAGTGAATGTCAAACAGGCAAAACCAATATCAGGAGACGAAGAAGAGATTCTGTGGTCGAAGGGAATGTTGGGTGAAGATGACCCTCGCACGTTGGTTAACACTTTAGTTTATTATTTATTCGGCAAGTACTTTTCGCTTCGAAGTGGCGAAGAACACAGAGAGCTCCGTTTTTCTCAATTGGAAGTTTTTGAAGGGGACTTAGTCGAAAGAACAAGATTAAAGTACACGTCTTTTGCGGAAGAGAATTATGCTGGAGGATTACAGCATCGCAAAGTCAAGGCAAAAGTTGTCGAGCATCATGAGAACATTGTGAATCCAGAGAGATGCGTAGTTCGTTTAAACAAGAAGTATGTAAGTAAATGCGCAAATGATTTAATTCTAGGTAGTGTATTTTATTTAACTCCGAAACGGAAGTGGAGTGCAGGTGATGAGATTTGGTTTACTCGTTCACCAATAGGAAAACATTCTTTGAAATCTGTAGTTGCTGATAAATTATGTGTAAGAAGGCAAATTTGGAAGGGTACTATACTAATCATTCGTTAAGGGCTACCACGTGTACCTTAGCTTTAGCAAAGGGGGTACCTGAAAAACTTGTTATGGAGCGACTGGGCATAGGAATGTGAAGTCGTTGCATGAATATCAAAGAGTTAGCTTAAAGGAACGAGAGGCTGTGTCCGATGTTTTGCAACTTTCTAAGAAATCGTTTTTGGAGGAGGATAAGCGTGAGCCTCTGCCTAAGAAAATTGCTCTCGATCGTAGTAGCGTGGATACTTCATCTAGTTCCACAGTTGACATTTGCTAACTGCAAAGTTGTATTTAACATGAAATGAAACTTGTATAAAATGAATTCAGATAATGTTATTAAATGATTCAATAAAATGGAAGTGCTATTTGGTGCAGTAATATTGTAGTGTATTTGATGTTTTGAGGGAATAACTGCAGGGGAAAAACTCAGCCCCGCACTCCCCTGTTACAATCAAAAGCCGCCACCAGATTTTCAGACAGTTTATTATTGGCGGGGAATATTCGATATAATCCCCTGCGAGAACAAAGGAAACCGAATAACTTATTTAACTTTTGTGTTTTGTGAACTCGGATTAGACAGCAGGAAAGGTATTTGAAACTTGCTGAGTGGAGAATTGGGTGTTTGGGGATCGGTTTTGAAGTTCTAATCCATTTCCTGGTTGTCTCATTCAGACATTGATGTTAATGTATTTATCAGCAATTTGAATGGTAGCAGTTGGATGGTAGATTTTCTTCATATATACCCCCTCTTTCCTTATAAAATTAAAATTTCTGATATGCACGACGGCAGATAACAGAGTTTATTTATTCAATTACATAAAGATTTCCGTACAGGTGAATAAATGGCTAATGCAGGAAATAAAGAGAAATTTGCTTTCCTTTCTTATTTACTGCCCTAACTATTCATAACTAAGGGAATGATTTTACAATAAAATAAAGAATCGTTTCCAGATAATCAAGCAGTTACCAATCCCAGAAATAATTATAAAATTGGTTAACTTCTCTGATTAATCTACAGACAGATTGTTATCAATTTAGACTGATTTGACTTCGTTCCTTCATTTTTTTATTTTTTCTCATCCGAATATCTATTATGGTGTGACTTTTATTTCTTCATTTATTATTTCTGCATTAATTATCGTTATCTGTTGTTTGATCCGAATATATATTATGGTGTGACTTTCATTTCTGTATTACTTATCTGCATTAATTATTCGTATTAATTATATATTATGATGTGACTTTTATTTCCGCATAATTATCGTTATCTGTTGTTTGATGCTTTTGCAATACTGTAAATACTCATTCTCATGCAAATGTTGTTGTTGTTGACCCACGTATATTTCTGCATTTCCGTTAGATATTTGCGTTTGACCGTTGTGCGGGCTGCATGTATTTGCTTCGAGTTCTGATTGGTTGTTTCCCACAGTTGGTATTGACAAGAGTAATTGTTTTGGATTTGGTTTTATGACATTTAAGTGAAAACTGTTCTCATATAGTAGGATGTTTTTTAATATATATTTTTCTATTTTAAGATAATATTACTGAAGCCCAACCGATGACAGTCTACAGGACCTACGGTTTAGTAATGAATGTGGACCAAAATTTACTCGGTCAAACACAGTTATCCCTGACTATCAAACCACATTAAACATTGCCGTCCTTATATAGCTTTTTTATGTTCTGTGTTCTAAATATCTGCAACGTAATAATATATTTGATAACATATTTCCTTTTATTAAGCCGGGCTTTTTCTCAGGTATCTTAGATGAAGGCCCATTCAGATTGGATGGATGTTAGAGGGCTTAAACAGAAAAAGTCTGGAGGAATTTTTAAATTTGTCTTTTCTACAGTAAAAAGACGTTCCTAATTTAAATTCCTCATTCTTTACCACAATAATTAGAATTTTAGGATGGCTTCACTTGTAATCCACTTATACTCCATGCTCTTTCTTAAAAGAATTGAAGTAACTTATTATAAACGGTTTTGTATTAATCAAGGGCCGGACGCTTATTTCAATGGGGTGTTAGGTGAGAGGGCGCTAATTCGAGGAAAACGATGACTATTGAAACATTTTACTCGGGTAGATGAAAATGCGTACATTTATTTATTTATATGGGTTACGGTTTAGTAATTACTATGTACTTATTGACTAAGTGGAAGGGCCGGATGGGAACATATTTGGCTCGAGGTCATGGCGTACGGACCGAGCGCAGTGAGGTCGTCCGTGCGCCATGACCGAGAGCCAAATATTTTCCCATCCGGCCCGACCTAACTCAGTCAATAAGCATTTTATTATATGACCAAATTGGAGACAAAATTACTTGAAATTTTAACGCGCGAGGCCGTCCGCTTTTGCAGTAGGGCCGTACGCCTTTTTCCGGCCCCGCTCGCGCAAATGCGTAGGACCCTCATACGGGGGTTTCCATCAATGGTTTTGCAAAGAAAAGGTTTGCAGGTGCGTACGGGTCATATGATAAATTTATTTCTTTTTATTATTATTTTTTTTTTGAAAGCTATACTGCTTTGGAGTGAGCCGGCGGTTAAAACTAAGTGATTAGTAGACGGTGTAAGGGACCCAGGAAAATGAACTTAATAAACTGGACACGGCAAGTGAAGTCAAACGTCCGTCCTGCAGAGCTTTTTAGAAGTCAAAATGAAAACTACTTGCAAATCAGAATCAATCAGTGTTTTATGTACTCATTGTCTGGTAAACAGTTGAACACTTCAAGTCAATTGTATCTCGAAGGTGCAACGACCGCAACAATGACGTCTGAGAACACCTTAAAAAAGTAATTGTTTATAGGAATGCTACTCTCAATGGAGTAGCGCACCTTTTTTTCATTAAGCATAACGTTACCAAAACCATAATAATCGATTTGTCGAATAATCAGAATCATGTTAAACGACTCCCCACGAGCAGTGAACTTATTATCAATGCTGTCAAGGATGGCCAAAGGGTCGTTCCCACTCACATCACCAACGATGGTGGAGATTGCTTCTCTTGGGCTACGTGTATGCGCGGGATACCGTGTGACAACGATGTTAACACCATAATCTCTGAAATTGGAAAAGTAATAACCACGAACAGCGTGTTTGGCGTAAGTTGCAATGGGATCATACACCACTACCACCCAGTATGATCCAGGGTAAGTTCTACTTAAATGATTGAATATCAGTCTCGACCGTTCCTTGATAGTCTTATCCCGATTTTCCCGAAGAAGTCTGAGAACGTCATCGTTATAAAGAGTCTCTGAAAAGAACAAGAAAAATATAGTCAGTATTTACGTTTAACAATCAATTTCTCTCGGTGGAAAAACAAAAGCTATTGACAGAGTTTCGAGTACTCTGTGGCAACAGTCTCAGCGATCAGTCCAAGGCGCAATCTCGATCCAAGAGTCGAGTCAAACGTCGACTGTGAACTTTACAAACAATCTTTACACATTCTAAGAAAGTTTTCGTTCTGAATCTTCTCAACCATTTCCAAATAAATCCACAGACGTCTTGAAAAGCTGTATATACTACTAAAGATTTACCAGTCTCTTTGCAAAGTTCAAGAAAAATATGTCAACCATTTTCGAGTGGCAAGTTATCCAAACACTTCGTACTCTGATCCCTTCTTGCTCATATTAATAAGCCATATTAGACGGTCTTTTTGATACTGATAATTAATCTCTTCTTTGACCAATTAAGGCTGAATCAATGTGACAATTTTACATCCATTTGCATTATTTCCATTTTTTCATTATTTTCAAAATTCTGCGTTATTATCGATCATTTCCCAGTCTTGACAGGAAGAAAGAGAAAACATATTTTAAAACAGTTTGCCTTATCATACGGTCAAGGACATTTGCGCGCTATGATTTCCTACTAGTACCATCTGAAAGGTCCATTTCTTGATTGGACCAGAAACGCGGGAGAACATAGCATTATCCATGCAATAAACATCTTATTAGCGTGATTAGTTTGATCTGTGCAGTACGTTACTTGGAAACAAAAGGGAATGAAGAAAAGAAAGGGCAATGATGTAAAATATACTGACCTCTCACTTCCCCCGGTAAAAAGATACGGTATGTTTATTGCATCGGCAGTAAAACATGAATCATGTCGAGGCAGTGGACAATTTTATAATATGTCACTGAAAACTACTGAAGCAATACACACCGATACTTGCGCAGTGAGCTGCAGCAGGTTGACCGTCCTCATTTGTCCAAACGCCGCCTCTGCAGTAAATCCTAGACGGTCTCCTGAGTATGTAGTCTAAGTCACAGGAAACTGTACACGAGTCGCCTTCAAAATTTGATTTTCCGGAACAGGAGGTTCGTCCGTGAGGGACTGGGAAGTCATTTGTACACCGCTGTCTGCAGCGCACCATGGTCCCACACTCCTGTCTGTGGCTCTCAAGCCTGCATCTGATTGGACAATAGGAAGTTGACATTAGCATAATTATAGTACTTAAAGGTCAATGTCCTTCAACGTCGAAAGAGAGATGCAAACGAAATTACATTAGGGTGGTGACTAGAATGGATACTCCAAAATCAGGTTGGACCACCTCGGACACCTTATTGAGACTTATATAACGGGGTAACTGGTTAGCTTTCAGTTGAGGTTAGGGGTAGCAGTTTATATAGTTAAATTTTGGACTAAGCAACCCGAGAAGCTAGGTGGTACAGTGGTACGGTAGGCTATGTAAGCCTAAGCGTAGCTGAGGTCACAGGTTCATTCCTGAGTGGGGATTTTAGATTTTCTTTTTTACACTTAAAAATTTATTGAAAATAAATTCTAAGTGCCAACATTACGTTATATAATTCTCAATAAGTGTCCGAGGTGGTCCAACCTGATTTTGGAGTATCCATTCTAGTCACGACCATTACATTAGTTCACTTTCACGTTGGCTTCATTTTGCTGCAACTACCAGGATCCTTCAGGGGTTTTTGTAGCTACTGCGCTTGCGCGAGTAGCTACTGTGCTATCGGTTTGAAGGATAGAGTCGATTTTACCGAACTCTGCCGATTTTGACTCGATATAACGAACTCTGGCGATGTTGACCCGATATTCCCCGATCTTAACTCCTTTTTTGTTTTGGACTTGATGCGAGAGCGTTGTTAGTTAACAGAGACCTTAAGATCGAGGTTTTTCGGCATTTCCCGCGAACCGCGAACGTCAAGAAGTCACGTGACCAGTGCCTTGCCGTCAGGTTTGCGGTTTGAGGTTCACGTTTGTACGGCTAGACCACGCTCTAGAGGTAAGCGATTTACCGCAAGGTTTTTTGCACCGTAAAACATCACAATCCCACGTTTGAGAGGAAATACTACTTTTTAGAACTCTTTCGCTTATTAATTATCGAATTCTTTTTCACAGAAACGTAATTTTGAAGACGATTTTTCAGGTAAATAAAAGTGAACGAATGAATGAAAACAAACATGGCAGCCGGCTATTTGTTGTTGGCACTGTTTTGCCAGTCGGATTACTTTGTGGTTAAACTACGATAAATAAAGTAAAACAAAAGCCAGTTTCTGACGATATGTGAATTCATGAATGTATATGCATGAAAGTATACTTTGTTTCCTAGATGGCTCCGGTAATAGAGGGTGGCAAAGGGGGGGTACCGATCACGCATCACGCCGAATTTTTAAGTGAAATCACGCATCACGGAGAAAATTTTTAAGCAATCACGCGTCACGTAAATAAGGAGTAATCCGGCATTAAAATGGTAACAAAACAACGTAGAGTCGGCGTAGGCCTACCTATTGAATGCATTGATATTGTATTCAATTTTTTTTGGAAGGATTGCATGTACGGTCTGTTAATTCATGAATCTTAAAATGAAACAAACGGTGTTGACGGTCAAGGTGTTTCTTATTCAGATATTTTCGTGTTATCTGAGACCTTCCGTTTATCAAGACTCAGGGAGCACACGAGGATGAGATTCAACATATTGTTGGCATTCTCTTGTTCTGACATGTTTTTCACCACTGAGCGCGAATTGTTTCTGTATGAGCTGGACTCTCTCTTGTACATTTACGAGTGGCTCAATGCCTTGTTCTTAGGCTGATTGACATATTAGTTTCGTTTGGCTTAGTAGCCTACTCGCTCTTCTTCTTTCATGTTCTTTGATTTGAATCAATGTTACGATAGTGGAACTTGATTAGCGCTCCTAGTAACTTCTGTTTTGCCTGACATGTTGCCTGCTTTATTATGGTTCCGATTTCCTTCTTGAATTCTTCATCGGGTCTGATAAGTGCGCTTTGGCGTTGTAGCGTAACGTCTTAGGACAGGTCTCTTCTACCCTGTGAGCTTCGAGTTTTCTGATTGCGTTTTCTGATTTCTTGATTCTGTCCTCGCCATGCCAGGAACGGATTCTCTGGACCCACCACGAAGATCAAAGGTCAAGAAAAGACAGGACAGACCTTCAATTAGACAATTTACGTTGAGTCCTTTGAATGTAAGCTTTCTAGTTTTTCAAAGAATGTCGAAAGCATTCACGTATCACGGAAAAATAAAAGGTAAATCACGCGTCACGCGCTTCTAAAATAGCAAATCACGCATCACGCTGCGCTATCTGATCACGCATCACGCCGTTAATTTGGGCACAATCACGCATCACGCGGTTAATTTTGGGGCAATCACGCGTCACGTAAAACCCCTTTGCCACCCTCGTAATAGGCATAGGTAAAACGTAACCCTCAATCTTAAGCCCAGATTATGTTCATACGGCGAACTCCGAACTGTAAACTGCTGGCCGACGTTTGTGGTTTGCGGTTTAAGGGGAAACCCTCAATCTTAAGGTCTCGAATAAAGTAGCTCGTCGGTTGTTCAACGTTTGTCGAGGATAGCTTCGCAACCTCGTCGGTTGTTCAACGTTTGTCGAGGATAGCTTCGAATGGCCCGAATCGAATGTTCACTCAGAGAAGACTATCAGATTTCTAACAAATATGGCCGCCCATGAACTCCACGCTTCCATTTTGTAGACGTCCATTTTGCATAACCGGAATGAAAGCACGCCTTTTAAGACTTCGAAATGGAAAGAAAAAGTCCTTTAGAAGATTTTTATGCCTTTGTAGTGGTGGTTTGAGAGCTGAAAGCGATGAAATTTGTCACAAGTGAGGACATGTTTTCTTTCAGAATTTATACTCGAAGCGGCAGACTTTACTAAGAATTTTCAAGCATTCCTGGAAAACTACGGTAAAGAAAGTCACATTTTTTAATGTCCATTTACTTTGTAAGAAACATCCGTTTCTTTGTCTTATTAGTGGCTTTTGACAAATGTTTAGAAAATTTGACCACAATCGGTCGAGCGAGAAATTCGCCAGATGCTGAACAAATTTGCGTGGCCGACAGTTTCATAATTTGACGCGTTTTGCTCTTGAGACTAAACTAGTAGATATTTGAATAAAACTTTCAACTGAGAGAATTCGTTTCTTGTGCAAGTTGCGATCAAATTTCTTCGATGTTTTCTTCATGAAACCAATTATAATCACGGTAGAGGCGCGCTAGTAAATATAATTAAATTAAATAGCGCTTTCTGAAATAAAGTTTCCTTTAGTAATTCACGAAAACATTATGCGAATCATCTTTACGGATAAGAATGGCATTCTATATACACATGAAAAGTCGGAAATTTTAGAAAACACTAGATATAATAAAGTAGGTTAATAAAGTAGGTTGCTGAATTTAAATATTATTTTGTGATGTTTAAGGCTGGTTCTCATATAATCGTCCCGGTCGCTCCGGTCGTCCGAGTCGTTTCAAAATTTTTTTGCAAACGACTCAGACGATCGGGACGACTCAAGCGATTTGGGTTCTCATATGATCGTCCCGGTCGTCTCGAACGTCAATAGCGCAGTCGTAAACTGTGTCCGACAACATGTTTTGGGCAATAATACTGCATTCTGGGGTACATTTGAGTCGCTTCGATCGCCTCAGCCGACCCTGTCGCCTATTCACGATCGTCCCAGTCGTTCGGATAGAGCACAGTTCTATCTAAGCGACCGCGATCGTCCCAGTCGTCCGGGTCGCTTGCGATCGTCCGGGTCCTCATATAATCGTCCCGGTCGTCCGTACACTTTTTGAAACGACTCGGACGACCGGGACGACCGGGACGATTATATGAGAACCAGCCTTTATAATATAATTCGCAGACCGGCGCTAGCGCTGCAATTAGGATAAACAAATCGCTAAGCCTTCCGGAAGCAGAAAATCACTGAATCCTGATAAGCGTTTAACTCTTTTATTCAAGGGAAAGACATTTTCATTCAAGGAAATACTGTGTATTTGCGACAACACTTTGAAAAAACTATGAAGCCGATAAAAACTAATACATGGCAAAATCAAAGCAGTTATTATTCACTTCGATTTAGTCTTGCAATCACGGGGGGGGGAGGGTCATGATGCGTCACGCAATATTTATTTTTAAAATGTTTCACCAATTTATAGCACTCGTCACCACGTTTTTGAAAATTATAAAAACAGAATCTCCTAAATGCGATAACATGTATTTTTTTCATTACCTGGAAATTTAGGGCTTCCAAAAATTTATTGCAAATCCGGGCAGGAGAGGGGGGGGGGGTCTCTCGGCTTGGAAATCCAGGGGGCACGAGGGGGGGGGGCTAGTGGGTAATAACAAGTAACAAGTAATAAGTAACAAGTAGTAGGTAGTAGGTAGTAACAAGTAACAAGTAATAACAGGCGCAGTTAGCTACATGCAGTCACAGACTGCCTACCTTAGTGTAAGAACCTGTGAAGGTTTTCTTTGTTTTATAGCCATTGTTTTCCTAGGCTCTTGTTTTTTGTTGTTTTTTTTTCTTTGTTTTACGTCACTCGTAAGTTTCGCAGGTTCTTACACCGAGAATTAGCCAACAAGATTGTGAAAATTACAACAGAGCTGATGAAGCCGTGTATATAAAAATCTTATCGAGTATAAAACTAAGTCCCTTAAAAAATTCCTTGAAAAAATCACTAAGTATTTACAACTTCACATTAAAAAACTATAAGCAAAAAATATATCTATGTACAAAGAATATAGCAGCTTAGGAAACCGAAATTAATTCTGGTAGTTGTAGTGAAATGACGCCATTGTGAAAATGGCGAATTGCGTTTATAACCACCAGAGTCAAATGTTTGTACTTTTACGGGAGGGCTATTTGCATGTCTGCAAAGGCAAACAAAATCACAATAACAAAGCGAATGACAATGTAACAGATGGTTCGTGTTTGTGATTGCACAATACTTTTAATCCCTCACAAATTTTAATCAGTCTTCAGCATATGCAATGACAATGTGATGCAAATGCTGTTTCCAAAGTGAAGTGATATTGGCACTATTCTTATCGAATCACAATTCGGATATCCGAAAGTTCTCTATATATCTCAGACGAAACATCTAACTCAACATATGCAAACTGATGAGTGTTTTTGCATTCAGACTCACTAGAATGCTATAAGCGTTCAACAACCGTATAATTTCCAGGATCAAAATGAAAATCTAAGACCGAACAGTGATTTTAGAACTGAGTTGTTCAAACTAACACGTTAACATTTAAAATACGTCTGTTTTCTTTGTATCAGAAAACCATCTTATAATACTGAATGTGATATTATTATACATTCTTCAAACAGATGATTTATTTTCATTATATGAGATATTGTACGATTTCACAAACGAATTTCGTCAGGTCTCTACAACGTTTTAATAAAGAATATGTTATGTTATGTTGCTTCTTTTATTTTTTAGAACTTTTATGTGCGTGTTAGCATGAAAAGTGCTGTCGGTCTCTCCGTGCAAAAATAGATGATACATCAGTGCGCAGAGATATGAAATTTCTCTTCGAGTGTTCAATATTTCACATGCAAGTGAGCGCATCGAACAAGTGAGATCGATCGAGTTGAACACAAAAACAGAAATTTAATTTCTAGAAGCGACCATGTATTATTTTCTTTATTACACAAGCGTCACTAATTGCAAGGAATTAAATGGATTTTCCGAAGATTTCCGACCATTTTTTGAAAATTTCCGAAAATGTTCAAAAATTGTTCTGAAACATATATTTGACTCTTTTCGCCTCACGGTAAAAGGCAGGCTTGTTTAGTCCATTTAACGCCACATCCAAGATTTTTACCGGATTTCTCATTAAACACTTATGACAATTTCATTTCTCAATTCTCCTTGCTTTTGTCCGCGAAGGAGAGAAATAGTTTGCAAAGCTTTGTCCATGAACCTTGGAATTTGGACCACAACTACACGTGAGCAAGTCCCACCAGTTACTGAGGTCAGCCATGCGGCTGTCCTTTAATAGATCAAAGGCAAAGACCAATTAGTTACTTACGGGGAACAGGTCAACATATGGTCAGTCCAGCCAGTAGCAATGCTCACTACCGATGATGTGTAGTTAAAGCCAAGCGCGTCACAAATTTCTGTCGCAGAATCACTAGCGGCTGCTCCCGTTTCCATGACACAGACTCCTTCCCATTCCAAACTGTCTGTTAGTACTTCAACTCTCCCTTCATAGTTAGTTGGCTGCGTTATACGTAGCTTCGAACATGTCACTTGTATCTGTGACCCGCTGTGTGTGTAGTTCACATGTTGTGGATCTTCAATCCCAACACTCTTGCAGGAAAGCCTTAATCGTGCATCTTCTGGTGGAGCTCGAGAGGATGCTATCGACCAAGCTCCATTTTGCCAAAGTGCCAACAACCCACGTTTCTTATTCCATTGATCCTCCACATGGCTAATTCTTACTGTTGGATCACACGTATCATTTAAATACCCAATCCACTTTCCATCGCTACAGACTCTTCCGCCCTGTGGTATTTTCCAGTCACTCTCCCATCGTGGTCGATATGCGGTCTTTCCATAAAACTTGTGACTTGGCAAATAGAGGTTAGAGCATTGAAGTTTAACACAGTAGCCTTCAAGGGGATTAGCAATTGTGCCATATGTTCTGGTATGTTTCATATAAGCACAAGGACAAAATTCCCCATTATTAGGATTTGGTGGTGTCGGGCAACTTAGTGGCTGGCACTCAGGAACGTACCCATCCCAGACTTCATTTACACATGTTCGTTCTTTAGGTCCGCTAAGCCTGAATCCTTTGTGACAGAGATAATGAGCTTTGGATCCTTCATGGTGTCCAGTTGTAGACACCCTACCGTTCGCTGGGTGGTTGAGAGTTGGACATTGTGCAACTCTTTCATTTAACGGGATTGAAGGTATCCATTGCCCATCTAAGCACGTAGTATTTAGCTCAGTATTTTTGTCTTCAAAGATATATCCACTGTCACAGTTGATCCTGGCAGTTGTTCCGTGTTCTGGAGTAGGATCAGCAGGGGCTGGTGTGTATTGAACGGCCGCGTGTGGTACCTGGACAGCAGGGCAGGCTCTTTCAAGTCCATATGTTGTCAGTGTATGGGACACGGCAATTGTCGCGTTGCATTTCTCTAACACGAGAGCAAACACGTAATGGGAGCTTGGCACAAGAGTCGACAGACTAAGTGATGTTTGAGTATTTACCTTTGTTTTGATAATAGTTTTTGGATCATTCTTTTGAAAGTGTACAAGAAAGAGATTAGTGTTTGGATGTAACAGAAGTGTATCCATTCGCTGCCATGACAAGCTGACGTCAGAACCAGATATAGTGTCAACCTCCAGATTGGACCGGTTTGCTACAAAATTTACGGTATTGTTCGGATTATCTAATTTAGTTGTGATGGTGGATAGAGCAAATCCTTCCCACAGTGTGTTGTTAAAGGCAATCTTCAGATGTTGGTATTTTGTACTTACTTTCCAGTTCGTAATTACCACCGTTAGAAGGTCACCATGAAAGAGAACTGAAGCCAGATTAGACCTATTGACTTGCAAATATAAGTCATCGCTAACTAGAAAGACACATACATCGGTGGAATTTAGGTGAAACAGAGTGAGGGTGTCCTCAATCTCATCGTCGGCATAGTTGTCAATGATCTTTAATCCAAAAGCCTTGTATAGGATATACAAGTCTTTCCCATTACCTCCAACAAGTTTGTCATCACCACCAAGAGCAAACAGCGTATCTTCACCGTCAAGACCATACAACTTGTTATCGGCATCGGATCCTATCAAGAAATCGTTGTGAATTGTGCCATAAACGTTTTCAATATTTTGATATTTATCGCCCTCTGCATCCACCCCTTCTCCAAACCCAGCGTTGAGATTAACTGTAACACCCTCAAAATGAAAACCATCTCCTTTAAAAGAAATTGTATCATCTCCATCACCACCATCAATTCTGTCCTTCCCACTTCCACCATAAATGTAGTCATCTCCCTCTCCAGCAAGGATGACGTCGTCTCCGTCACCACCAAAAATAATATCTGTACCTACCCCACCATAAATCTCATCATTACCTTCTTTTCCATCCAAAACCGCCCCAGTTGTTCCTCCACGCAGAATGTCTGCCTCCACACCACCTTGAATTTCTCTTGTTGACTCAGTGCCGGTCAGTTTGTTGGCAGAAATTAGCGATCCTATTATATCTTGTGCAGCTGCTATTACTTGGTTTGTATCTGGACCAATGTTTTGTGGAGATTCAGTGGTGGAACGGTCGATGGAAATAACCTTTCTGTAAGGATATTTCTCGCTAATTTCAAAGACGACTTTATCTGACGTAGTAATTTGAAGGTGTTGGTACTTTTTTCCACGAAAATAATCGACAATTCGAACACTTAGTGAGCTGGGTCGTGTACTGGATGCAAGAATAACATCATTCTGTCCGTGAAAATACACACGAATGTCATCAAATTCTAGTCCGAGCTGAAGATTATCTTTGACATTATCGTCAGCGTAGTTGTTGATTTCGTTAAACTCTCCATAGCCGTGGTTTAGGACGTAAGTGTCTGAACCAGCTCTTCCTTCCAAATGTTGATAATTGTAACCATTTCCTGCTCCGGGATCAATATAATTGTTCAAGTTATTACCATAAATTATGTAACTGCAGTGACTGGATTTTAGTTGAAAACGGACCAAATGATTCCAAGGAGCATCTTGTAGGTTGTAGGTAATAACGCTTTGGTTACAGCCGGCGTGTTTACATTCGCATTCCGCGGGATCTTTAGACACTTCAATTGGATCAAGTTGTGCTGTTTCGTTACTTACTCTTAATGTAATTCCATCCTTTGTTCTAACCCCAAGATGCTGATTCTTAGTCGAGTTAAACCAGTTGTGAAGAATTACTATAGGAGTTCCTTGGCTTGAATTGATGTGGAAGTGTAAGTTTTTCTTAGTTATTTGTAGATTTTCAAACTTTTCTTCAATGAACAACAAATCCGCCTTTTTGCGACTATCAAGGTTATTAATAGTAACTCTCTGGCAAGTTTTCTTAACAACATAATTGTCGCTACCTTCCCCGCCCTCAAGGTAATCGTGTCCTCCACTGCAACTCAAAAAGTTAGACTGTGCATTACCAACTATACTGTCGTTGTGAGGAGAGTCAGAAACCGTAGCTACATTTGAGTACCCATTAGGTTTGATGCAATATGAGTTAGGTAAGTCGGACAAATCAACGCAAACCCCAGTTATTGAAGCCTTGTAATCCAACATTATCGGTACTTTCGAAACAATTCCAGTTTCGCTGGTAGTGACGTTAAAAACTACGTGGTCAGAGGAAGTAAAGAGGATGTGCCTGTATTGATATCCAACGGTCCAGTTTGTTATAGTAAAGCAAGAGGTTTGCGAATTATCAGTGCTGTCAGTTACAAAGAGATCAGCTCCTACGGTTTGAACACGGATGTTGTCATAGGCGACCTCAAACACTAGAACGTCAGTGGTATTGAGATAATCCTCTGCATAATTGTCAATGACATCGCACCCTTCACTGGCTCTTATGATGTAAGTGTCTTCATCCTTCCTTCCGGCTAAGTGATCGGCTCCACGTCCACCATCAAGGATGTTGTTAACATCATTTCCAACTATGTTGTCAGAGCTATTTGAACCAGTTACTTGTTTGACTTGAGTGAATTTGGGCTCACCAAGGTTGAGGGGTGGAGGTTTTTTGGCAGAGCTGAGATCAAGAGCCACTGCCACACAGTGAACAGCAGTTTCATTTTCACCATTTAAGGCTTGTTTTGGGACAAAAATTACTCCATCTTTACTGCGAAATGATACATGACGGTAATAGTTGACGTCACCAGGAGTGAACCAGTTCTTGAGACGAATATGATGGCTCCTTGAGTACGTAACGTCGAGATCATTTCTGCTCTGATAACATTGGATGTTATCATAAGTAACATTGATTACAACAATGTCCTGCATGGCGTCTTCAGCAAAGTTATCAATGATTGTTTTACCCCCGTCTGAGTGGATAATGTATACGTCACTTCCTGTTCCTCCCGTTACAGCGGCCATTTCCGGTCCAAGATAAAACGTGTCACTTCCTCCCCGCCCATACAGATTGTAGTGATAGTTTCCAGTCAAAAACGTAAGATTTAGTTTTCCAAAATTGCATTCTTCTTCGTCTTTATTTGATCCAGGTGGCTTTGTTGTCGGTATAGGTTTCTGTACGGCGTAGAATGTGTTATTTTCGGAGTTTCCATAGTATGTCCCATAAATGGATTTCTCGTGCAAATTGGCTCCACAGATGACGTCATAGGACTTGATTGGAATCACAAACCACAACTTTGCCGTTTGGTGCTTGTATGTAAAACCCCTTCCCTCTCCTACACCAAGTACAATGTCTTTGATTTGAGGGTCAACTTGAAATGTTCTTTGTATCGGTTTGTGGCTACCACTCACATCTCCAATTTCCAACATTGCTCGGTTGTTGTCTAACAATCTAAAGTTTATGTACCCACCAAAGGAAGACAGCATTCCCTGGGTGAAGTCGATCGTTTCCCCTTCTCCTTCCCTTTCTCCTACAATCCTGTAATAGCTGTCAGGGTTTGAAAGGTTTTGAATAAGTTGCTTGTCATAATCTTCTTGTTTCTGATAGGATTCCATTTGTCGTCTTAGCCCCCCTGTCAAAAAGTCTGCAACTCCGTCTAATACGCCTTTAACCAGTGCTGCAATGAATTCCAGACCGGCCCAGGGACTATTCCAATTTACTTTCTCCATTTCCTCCATAATATCTATGTAAAAGTCATCAATAGCCATTCGGATTATTGAGAGCACAATTATTAGAGGTTCAGTAATGACTTCTGCTTCGGGACAAAATGTTCCGATTAGGTTAAGTACAGTAGTGTCGATATCAAGAACTAGATCAACAACACGTAATGGTAGCATTTGGACGTCTTCAGGGTTATTGAGATCCAAATCAGCCAGCTGTTCCACGTCCTGCTCAATGAAGTAAACATCAAATACAAGTCCCACTCCAGGAATGTCGCCCAACATCTTTCCAACTCCTTTTTCCATGAATCTTTCCACCTTTGTAGAGAATCGCTCTAATCCTCTCTCTAAATTCAAGCCTTTAGCCACACCCTTAGCTGCGTAGCTCAGACTTTTTTTACCAACCTTCGAAACAATCTCATTGGCGCCGGTCAACCCTCCAAGAGTGTGAACAGATTGGGATAAAGCAATCCCGCCACGAACATTATCGTCTTTAGAGAAATAGTCTGCTGCACCTAGTACGGAAAATATCAAACCATGAACAGCTAAACCTTTATTAACCTTTGCGTATTCCTTGCTCGCTCCAGCTCTTCGGGACTTCTCTATGTGCTCTTTGATGAGTTTTGTTGTAGCTAAGTCTTCAGACCTCACCGGCAATTCCACGTGCTCGCGTTGTTGTGCATTGCGTCGATCTCTTACATCAAATTCAACTTTGCTATCGGTAACTTCGATGGACTCCTCGTCAACAATCGCAGAATCTTTATCGTTGAGCGAGCAAGCTGTCCGTTTCTTTCGACGACGGGTTCCTGTGCAATACCTGGCAACATTTTTTGCAATGATTTCGTCGTCATGCTCTCCACTCAAGCAGTTTAAGGCCTGGGTTTAAAGTGTGTTCGGAAAATATGGTTGACACTTAATATCTTGACCGAGAAAACTTAGATCAAAATGAAATTTTCCCTGAATGTTAATCTTGATGTTTTATTTTGCCTTAACGCAAAAGTTTGATCACGTGACATGTCACGTGATCAAAATTTTAAAATTACGTAAATCGGCGATTTGGTAGCGGATTTTCTTTGTATAGTTAAATAAATTAGCTTTTCCGATAGAGGTTTAACAGATTTAACCTTCTACGTTTGGAATGATTGTCCTCAAGTCTTTAAATTACAGTTATAATTAATTATAGGTTGAATTTTGGACTGAAAAATGACCTTTGTCCTCATAATTTATTATTAGAGATTAATGGACACTCATTCCAAACGTGATGGGCTGGAGATATTTAATCTGCATCAGAAAAGCATTTTTATTTGATGTTTTCTCATAAACCCGTCACCAATTCGTCAAATATTTGCTATTTTAAGAAAAATGGCCACGTGACATGTCACGTGACCTATGCCAAAGCTTATTATACTTAAAAATGTTAAGGACGATAATATCTTTCTATGTGCCAAATTTCGGTTCGGTTCCATTCCGTTTGTAAAAGTTATTACGAATAAACCGTTTTTTCCTGGTCAAAGCCTTTGACCCAGGCCTTAAACTACTTGAGCAGTTGCTCGTTGGCGGATGAGATATGAAGGAACCATCTCTCCGCCGCTTTTGTATATCAATTTTCGGCCCTGCTCGGTTCCGCCTTGTTCCCGTACTGGAAACTCCTTTTTGCTGAAGACTTCGTCTATTTTCCTTTTCCTTCCGCGGCCGTTTTGAAGCATTTTTGCAACAACTTGGTCCATTGCAGGACTTCTTCCCGTCTTTCCAGACAATTTTGACAAATTAGGCATCTCACTACTTGTGGGGAATCTTTTATTCGCCCTAATTTTAGTTGCAAGATCTTTTATAAATGTGGTCTTCAATTCATCAGCAGGCTGAGCTGCCTCTGCAACCATTGAAATAACCAAAAATTCTACTGTAGCTCGAATCGTATCGGCTGTTTCTGTAGCTTTTCCAGGGACGGTTAAATCAGTAGAGAAGGTAGGCTGACTATCAAGATTGTGATCTACGGCGTCTATCATTGCCGTGATCAGCTTGTTTTGATTAGGAAAGACATTCAGTACCTTATCTACCATCGTGTCGTAGTCAGGCGCCCAAATACTGCCTGTCCTTGCTCGAATGGTAGTACCAGGCCAATCATTGTTATAAGTGTGAACAAGTATTTGGTGAAGGTCTTTTCGACGCTTACCTCGGCTGTATGATTTACTTAAACGAAATTTTCTTTTCCGGCCGCCAATTGGAACCTCAAAATGTGTTTGTTTAGCCTCTTGAGTACTGTAAAGGTCAGGGTAAAACTGCAAAAGTTTGAAGATTTCTTTCACTTTGATCTTATCAGTTTCATGAATTTTTACCTCTAGGTATTCGTTTCTTCCAGTTCTTTTTTCGGTTTTTTCCTCAATGACTTTTATTTTCTTCAAGGCATTCCACTCTTTGATTGCCTGGTCTTTGGTTTTCAGCATGCTCGCAGTAAATTCATATTGCAGTTTTGTTTCTCCCTCATCGGCTATTTTTTGGCTCAATATTTTTTGCAGATCTTCCATTTTTGTGTCAACATCCGTTTTTACTTCTGTCAGCCATGAAGGGGGGCTCAAAGCGGTCAGATCTTTCCTCAAGACAGCACAAGCAACCAAGACGTCATTTCCTGCACGAAATACTTTGTCCTTTTCTGTCGAAGAAACGGTCCCTGTAGGGTCATGTTTTTTAAGTGAGGAATCAAAATCAGGCTGACTATCTAATGTCGCATCTAAAGCTGTTAAAGACACTTCTCTTAGCGTTTTCCTCAAGGGTTCCTCTAACTCTGAGTCAGCCAACTCTTTAACGGTGTTCTGAAGATCTGTTGGATTTGACAGGTCCACATAAGTTACTTTACCCGCGTCAGTGTGTTCAGAGGCGAGTGAAAACGTCCCGTCTGCTGGATTGTTCGTCAGTTTAAAGTTGTGATAGTCTTCCCCAATTGGAATCTCGAAAACTGTGGGCTTTGTTTCTTCGCGATAAAGAAGAGAGTAGTATATAGTGATTAGATTTAACCTTGTTACGGCATTCCCCTGCACTCCCCTGCATTCCCCTCATTAGCTATGCCTAGTCAATGACCATTCCCTGCATACTAATTTGGAATAGGTAACTTATTAATGAATATGAATAAAGGGAATGCCTTTTCATGACCTCAACTACCTATTCCTTTTGTGTTATTCTGAAACAATAGAAACAATAGGTTTGCCCAAACTTGCCCGCTCTATTCCAACTCACTTCAAAACAAAACAACATGCCTTGACCAGGACTCGAACCTGGGTTACTGCGGCCACAACGCAGTGTCTTAACCACTAGACCATCAAAGCTGTGGATATTATAACCGAATGAAACTAATAAGAGGTTCCGTAACATTCAAGTTTAGAAGCAAATAAATTGCACAGTATAACAAACCGCTTTTTACTTTACTAAGATCCGCAACATTCTCATTGCCGCTTCATCGCTAGACTATATCGATTTTCAGTTTCTCAGCCATCACCCACTTTAAGTTTTAATTTCTCTTCCGGTAGCTTCAATGTTCAAACTTTTAATTATGCGAAATTACACTGAACTAAATTTGCATGAAAAATTAGCACCTCGGAAAAATAAACAAAGCAACCAATTACACGCGCGCGCTAAAACAATAAAAACCACACTTTGTTAAGTTCAAACTATTTTTATTGATAACAAACAAGTTCATAATTATACAGACAATTTAAAAGCTTAGATGAAAAGGAACAGAGTTGATTTAGTCTTATTCATCGGGAAGAGCTTGTTTGACAAACAATCGATTGAGTAAGAATTTTCGCTTATCGATGGCAAGTTCTGTCGATTCGAGCCAATCAAATCCCTCTGTGTCTTTTAACTCTTGCTGGGTTTGAATAACTTTTCGAAAGGTCGAATCTTTCTTCATAGCACGCATCCATTGTAGATTCTCTAAGAGTATTTTTCTCAGTTCCTTTCTATAAACAGGAAGCAAGGCATTTTCAGCTTTAATGCGAGCCACGTTGTGTGAATCTCCGTTTTGCTCGTATTCATTTATCAAAGCGTTGAACTCGGCTTCGTGGCGACTAAAAGCTTCATCTTGAATACGCGACCAAGGATCTATCTGCTCTTTCTCTTCTTGGGAAGATCCCATTTCTTCGCTAGATTGAGAGCCTTGAGATGACTGTTCGCTTTCTTGCGAACTTTCGCTTTCTTCGGAATACCCATTCCCTTGTTGATAGTCGCTCCACATCGTCAGTGATCTTAACTGCACAAGTTCTGACAACACACTAAACTATACTGAGCTGATGGGGTGTTTCTTTTATATATTTCGATAAAGGCGCGGTTACGCGGCAAAATCCTAATGAATTGATTTGTGTTTTGTTTGATAACAAAATGTTAGAATGAAATAACTTTACGGACGTTCCGCGAATTCACTATAAGTGCCCAGTTTATCATCCAAGAAATTTAATATTCGAGGCTGTTTTCGCAAATCCTTGATCATATATATAAAAAAAAAAGTAACCAGATTCCCGTATTTACTGTTGTGATCAAATGATAGGGGTACAGAAAGGGTACAGGAGGGGTACAGGAGGGCGTACAGGAAGGGTACAGGAGGGGTACAGGAGGGGTACAGGAAGGGTACAGGAGGGGTACATCCACGTCACGTGTATAGTTGGCGTTTCTTACAGTCACCGTATTATGTATACACTTTACAAAATAAACCATCGAGGAGGTGAATGTGTTGTTCTTTTACGACATTTGGCGGTTTTGGTTGCTTTTCCAACACCTCCTGTTCCTGTTTTCAATAAACCCTTTGCTCTCCTAGGTATAGATAGATTATAAACAACGCTTTTTTCTTCTTGTTGAGTTGATGGATATGTTTTACTTGCGGAACATACTCTCGAATCTTTGCTGTTCTCCGTTTCATGATAGATAACCACTTTTACCTTGGGTTGTAGTTTGGCCTCTTGCAGGTACTTTCTTCGCTGAATGTGATCCAGTTGATGCACATCAGTGAGATGGTTAGATAATTTCACGAGGTATTTTGCTCCGCATCCCGGAATTGGGCAATCGCGACACACTCGTTTAACCATGTTAACAGCTCGAAATCTGAACACATATAAAGACCTTTAACGAAATGTTTACCTTAAAAGAAAAAAAAAAACAAGGACAAAAAGGACAAAATAAGGACACTAGGGACATTTTAAGGTCAATAAGGACAAAACGAGGACTATCAGGACAAAAGGGACAAACGAGACATATCTAGTCTTAATACCTCCCCGATCGCGGTCTCCAAACATACCTAGACTTGTCCAAGTGACGACAACCAAAAAATATTCGCGCAAACGTTTTCTCTTAAAAAGATTACAAAGATTAAAAAGATTTCAAACAAATCGTTCATCCGCAAAATTAAACTTTCCCAAAATGATAATGGTTGCAGTCACTTGGACAAGTCTAGGTATGTTTGGAGACCGCGATCGGGGAGGTATTAAGACTAGATATGTCTCGTTTGTCCCTTTTGTCCTGATAGTCCTCGTTTTGTCCTTATTGACCTTAAAATGTCCCTAGTGTCCTTATTTTGTCCTTTTTGTCCTTGTTTTTTTTTTTCTTTTAAGGTAAACATTTCGTTAAAGGTCTTTATATGTGTTCAGATTTCGAGCTGTTAACATGGTTAAACGAGTGTGTCGCGATTGCCCAATTCCGGGATGCGGAGCAAAATACCTCGTGAAATTATCTAACCATCTCACTGATGTGCATCAACTGGATCACATTCAGCGAAGAAAGTACCTGCAAGAGGCCAAACTACAACCCAAGGTAAAAGTGGTTATCTATCATGAAACGGAGAACAGCAAAGATTCGAGAGTATGTTCCGCAAGTAAAACATATCCATCAACTCAACAAGAAGAAAAAAGCGTTGTTTATAATCTATCTATACCTAGGAGAGCAAAGGGTTTATTGAAAACAGGAACAGGAGGTGTTGGAAAAGCAACCAAAACCGCCAAATGTCGTAAAAGAACAACACATTCACCTCCTCGATGGTTTATTTTGTAAAGTGTATACATAATACGGTGACTGTAAGAAACGCCAACTATACACGTGACGTGGATGTACCCCTCCTGTACCCTTCCTGTACCCCTCCTGTACCCCTCCTGTACCCTTCCTGTACGCCCTCCTGTACCCCTCCTGTACCCTTTCTGTACCCCTATCATTTGATCACAACAGTAAATACGGGAATCTGGTTACTTTTTTTTTTATATATATGATCAAGGATTTGCGAAAACAGCCTCGAATATTAAATTTCTTGGATGATAAACTGGGCACTTATAGTGAATTCGCGGAACGTCCGTAAAGTTATTTCATTCTAACATTTTGTTATCAAACAAAACACAAATCAATTCATTAGGATTTTGCCGCGTAACCGCGCCTTTATCGAAATATATAAAAGAAACACCCCATCAGCTCAGTATAGTTTAGTGTGTTGTCAGAACTTGTGCAGTTAAGATCACTGACGATGTGGAGCGACTATCAACAAGGGAATGGGTATTCCGAAGAAAGCGAAAGTTCGCAAGAAAGCGAACAGTCATCTCAAGGCTCTCAATCTAGCGAAGAAATGGGATCTTCCCAAGAAGAGAAAGAGCAGATAGATCCTTGGTCGCGTATTCAAGATGAAGCTTTTAGTCGCCACGAAGCCGAGTTCAACGCTTTGATAAATGAATACGAGCAAAACGGAGATTCACACAACGTGGCTCGCATTAAAGCTGAAAATGCCTTGCTTCCTGTTTATAGAAAGGAACTGAGAAAAATACTCTTAGAGAATCTACAATGGATGCGTGCTATGAAGAAAGATTCGACCTTTCGAAAAGTTATTCAAACCCAGCAAGAGTTAAAAGACACAGAGGGATTTGATTGGCTCGAATCGACAGAACTTGCCATCGATAAGCGAAAATTCTTACTCAATCGATTGTTTGTCAAACAAGCTCTTCCCGATGAATAAGACTAAATCAACTCTGTTCCTTTTCATCTAAGCTTTTAAATTGTCTGTATAATTATGAACTTGTTTGTTATCAATAAAAATAGTTTGAACTTAACAAAGTGTGGTTTTTATTGTTTTAGCGCGCGCGTGTAATTGGTTGCTTTGTTTATTTTTCCGAGGTGCTAATTTTTCATGCAAATTTAGTTCAGTGTAATTTCGCATAATTAAAAGTTTGAACATTGAAGCTACCGGAAGAGAAATTAAAACTTAAAGTGGGTGATGGCTGAGAAACTGAAAATCGATATAGTCTAGCGATGAAGCGGCAATGAGAATGTTGCGGATCTTAGTAAAGTAAAAAGCGGTTTGTTATACTGTGCAATTTATTTGCTTCTAAACTTGAATGTTACGGAACCTCTTATTAGTTTCATTCGGTTATAATATCCACAGCTTTGATGGTCTAGTGGTTAAGACACTGCGTTGTGGCCGCAGTAACCCAGGTTCGAGTCCTGGTCAAGGCATGTTGTTTTGTTTTGAAGTGAGTTGGAATAGAGCGGGCAAGTTTGGGCAAACCTATTGTTTCTATTGTTTCAGAATAACACAAAAGGAATAGGTAGTTGAGGTCATGAAAAGGCATTCCCTTTATTCATATTCATTAATAAGTTACCTATTCCAAATTAGTATGCAGGGAATGGTCATTGACTAGGCATAGCTAATGAGGGGAATGCAGGGGAGTGCAGGGGAATGCCGTAACAAGGTTAAATCTAATCACTATATACTACTGAAGAGGGTAATACTGCATATAGTGAAAAGCTTCTTTCAATGTCATTCCTCCAGCTTTTTCAAACTTGACGTGTTTTTCTGTGCCGACCATCTTTTCTGTGACAGCTGGCGGACTACTCTTAAAAGCAGTCCACTCTTCCCTCAGTTTCTCTTCATCCACGTCTTTAAGTTTTTTGTCAACATCCGTTTTCACTTTTGTCAGCCATGAAGGGGGGCTCAAAGCGGTCAGATCTTTCCTCAAGACAGCAGAAGCAACCAAGACATCATTTCCTGCACGAAATGCTTTGTCCTTTTCTGCCGAAGAAACGCTCCCTGTAGGGTCATGTTTTTTAAGTGTGGAATCAAAATCAGGCTGACTATCTAATGTTGCATCTAAAGCTGTTAAAGACACTTCTTTTAGCGTTTTCCTCAAAGGTTCCTTTAACTTTAAGTCAGCCAAGTCTTTAACGGTGTTGTGAAGATCTGTTGGATTTGATAGGTCCACATAAGTTACTTTACCCGCGTCAGTGTGTTCAGAGGAGAGTGAAAACGTCCCGTCTGCTGGATTGTTCGTCAGTTTAAAGTTGTGATAGTCTTTCCCAATTGGAATCTCGAAAACTGTGGGATTCGTTTCACCGCGATAAAGAACAGGGTAATGCTGCATATAGTAAAAAGCTTCTTTCAATGTCATTCCCCTGGATTTTTCAAACTTGACGCGTTTTCCTGTGCTGACAGTCCTTTCAGTGACATCTGCCAGTTTACTACTCTTCCACTCTTTTCTCAGTTTCTCTTTGTTCACCTCATCAATTTTTGTGTCAACATCCCTTTTCACTTTTGTCAGCCATGAAGGGGGGCTCAAAGCGGTCAGATCTTTCCTCAAGACAGCACAAGCAACCAAGACATCATTTCCTGCACGAAATGCTTTGTCCTTTTCTGCCAAAGAAACGCTCCCTGTAGGGTCATGTTTTTTCAGCGTGGAATCAAAATCAGGCTGATAATCTAATGTTGCATCTAAAGCTGATAAAGACACTTCTTTTAGCGTTTTCCTCAAAGGTTCCTTTAACTTTAAGTCAGCCAAGTCTTTAACGGTGTTGTGAAGATCTGTTGGATTTGATAGGTCCACATAAGTTACTGTACCCCCGTCAGTGTGTTCAGAGGAGAGTGAAAACGTCTCGTCTGGATTGTTCGTCAGTTTAAAGTTGTGATAGTCTTTCCCAATTGGAATCTCGAAAAATGTGGGATTCGTTTCACCGCGATAAAGAACAGGGTAATGCTGCATATAGTGAAAAGCTTCTTTCAATGTCATTCCTCTGGATTTTTCAAACTTGACGTGTTTTTCAGTAGTAGTTCCTATGCTGACAGTCGTTTCAGTAACAGCTTTCAGTTTAAAAGCAGTCCACTCTTCCCTCAGTTTCTCAGAGACCACCGCCTTATCTAAGGTTTTTTGGACTGTCTGAGTATCGGCTGTGCTGACTGTTCTTTTGCCCGTTGCATCCTGGGTAAAGATGGCGTTCAGGAAATGATGATGATGGCGATGATGATGGGGACAACGTAAAACGTGGCTGGCAATTTCTCGAGCTTGAATGAGGGTTTTCAGTAAGAGATGACCTACTGTAAGCAGCAGGGCCAACGCAACAACCTTCACCATTGAGGGGCCGTATATTTTCTGCATGTAGAAAAAAAACAGCCACAAAAGCTTTCATTAACATTTAACGTATCAAAACCACCCTTATTTCTTGCTTTAAGTGTGACATTTTGCGTTAAAAAGTGTTATATTTTATATAGCTAAGTTACTCGTTTGGTGCCCCCGAATCAAAGACACCAAAACGAGAATTGATGCAACGTCGAAGTTTGAGGCACTCTTTGATCAAAACTTTTGAGAGAAATGCAAGGCTTTCCTCGTGGCAAAACGCTCTCTTGTTAAAAATTACACGGTGTTTTTAATGGCTAACAGCCTGTTAACTCAACTTACTTTTCTTTCACAAGTTTTGAAACTGCAATAGAAACGTAAGAAGATGGAAAACAGGATATATTGATGTGCCCTTGATTTGTAGCAATAACGTGAAATTTTAGTTACTGGTTAAACAACGGATGAGGTAATCTTTTAACTGCCACAAGCCCAGAGTTGAAGCGATTATAAAAAGGTCATGGAAAGTCATGAAATATTGCTCACTGCAACGGGCGAGGTACTGTTACCTGCTCTGCATATAGATCGAGCTAATTAAGGTCACGTTTCTTTGATGCAGCGTCTCTACTATCTGAACCGTTTCACGGATCCTGAATTTTGTAATCACGAATCAGTTCACGTAAAGTAAAGTAAAGTTTCTTGTCTAAGGAAACAACACAACGGTAGAGACCCGTGTTGATTCTGGGTTCGATAGACGACGAACAACTGTTGAACTCAACTAAAACACTTTAATACGAAGCCGTAAAATAACATGGCTTACAACACGTGAGAACGTTCACGGAGCGTCTCTGAGCCTGCGCTCAAAATAGGTAAGCGGTTCAAGTTACTACTTCATGAATACTGTCACATCTTCCCTCTTTTAAGAATAAAAAAATGAAATATTAAAAACGAGTGTCTCTTTCTGATAACTTATTAGAGTAACAAAATAACAGTTTGAAAGTCAGTGAATGTTCTTTGAACCTAGACACAGTCCTGAAATCTTTGAGGTGGGCGAATACTTCTGCCAAATCTCGTAAGCATCACAGGTGATGTTAATGTCTTGTTCATGGGCGAGGATAATAAGGAACTAGCTTCTTTAGCGGGTGGAGAACTAAGACGACTTTCCTCTGGGACTGTTGACTGAATCTCTTTGAATGGTGTTGATATTTCTGGTACAGGCTTTGGTGGTGGTTCTTTGGTCTTCACCAGGTGCCTTCTATTTCTCCTGTAAAATCTTCCTTGTAAATCGACTTCATACGATCTAGGTGCGACTTGCTTGACTACCATTCCTTTCTTCCACAGTTTCTGCTTGTCTGTAGGTAGGGGTTTCATACGCACGGTGTCGCCGGGTCGTAGGTCAGGTAACTCTCTAGTCCCTTTGTTGTAGTTGTGTTCTTGCTTTGCCTTTCTTTCTTTCAACTTGTCCTCTGTTCCTTCTACAATCTTGGGTTGAAGTAGTGCTCCAGCTGTTGGCAACCGTGTCTTTGTGCGTCTTCCAAACAATCTTTGGACCGGCGATGTTCCAATGCTGGCAGATGGCGTGTTTCGCCAATCAAGAATGGCTAGGTATGGGTCTTGTCCACTTGCCTTTGCTTTGGTAAGTAGTCTCTTGGCCAACTTCACTGCATTTTCTATCTTCCCATTTGACTGGGGATAATGGGGTGACGATGTCTGATGATCAAACTGCCAGGTCGAAGCAAACTCCTTGAACTCTTTTGACACAAATTGAGGTCCATTGTCACTGTAGAGTGTATCCGGTATGCCATGGCGAGCGAATTGATTCTTGAGTGACTTGATAACAGAACTTGCATGGGTATCTGGTAGCTGGTTTAGTTCAAAGTAATCTGACCAGTGGTCAACAACGATGAACCAATCTTTGTTGTCAAAATTGAAGAGGTCTGTTGCTACATGGGACCAGGGGCGTTTAGGTGGATCATGCGGTATGAGAGGCTCTTTCTGTTGGTTTGCCTGATACGTGTTACATGTGTCACATTTAGCAACACAGTCCTTGATTTCAGATGTCATCCCTGGCCAAAATAGGACATCTCTTGCCTTTTTTAAACAACCTTCTATACCAATGTGGCTCGAGTGTACTTTCTTCACCATGTGTGACCTCAATGCTCCAGGTACAATCACCCGATTTCCTTTGAAGAGAATGCCATCTTGAATAGTCAGTTCCTCTCTGAAGTGAAAGTAATTTCGGATTTCCGGTGGAACTTCTTCTTTCGTGTTTGGCCAACCAACCCGAATAACATGTTTCAGCTTCTGAAGGCTTTCATCGCTTTCAGTTTTCTCTCGAAGATCTGCAAGGCGTTCGGCTGTGATTGGCAGAAATTCAACCATGTTAATTTCTTCTATGGACTTGATTAAATATTCTTCTTGCTTTACGGCAAACACATCAGAATTCATCTTCTCTGAAGCTGTATCATCCGGTAAGTATGCTCGACTAAGTGTATCCGCGATGAACAGTTCCTTCCCTGGTTTGTACACTAGGGTCAGGTTGTACTTCTGCAACTGTAACAGCATCCTCTGAAGCCTCTTTGGAGCTGAAAGCAGAGGTTTCTTGAATATATTCTCCAAAGGCTTGTGATCAGTTTGTACAGTTACTTCTCTTCCATAAACATACTGATCAAAACGTGTGCATCCGTGAACTATGCTGAGTAACTCTTTCTCGATTTGCGCGTAGTTGCGCTCGGTGCTTGTTAGTGCCCTTGAGCTGAAAGCTACAGGCTGACCTTCTTGCATAATGGTGGCACCAAGTCCAGATTCAGAGGCATCACATTGCAGAGTTACTTCCTTAGCGTTATCGAAGTACCTGAGTACTGGCTCCTTTGTGATAAGCTGTTTCACTTGATTAAGCGCATTCTCATGTGTGTCATCCCAGTGCCATAACACATCTTTGTCTAACAGGCGTCTTAACGGTTCAGTGACATCAGACAGGTTGGGCAGAAATTTCGCAAGATATGTGATCATTCCCAGCAGTCTTTGCAGGGACTGTTTCTCAGCAGGGGTGGGCATCTCCAAAATTGCTTTCACTTTATTTGGATCAGGCTTTAAACCATCCGGGGTTAACAAATGACCAATGTACGGCACTTCTTGCTTTCTCGACTGTAACTTCTTTGGATTGAGCTTAATGTTCTTTTCACGGCATCTCTCGAGGAGTGCGATTAGATTTCGGTCATGATCTTCAACTGCACTTTCATAAGTATCGCCCTCTCCTACACACAGGATGTCATCTACGATGTCTTCAATACCACTGAGACCTTGAAGACTTTCATGGATTCGAAGCTGATATTCCTCTGGGGCTGTTTTCATACCAAAGGGTAGGCGCAGCCAACGGTAACGACCGAAGGGTGTATTAAAGGTAGTGAGGAATGATGACTCTTTATCTAACTGGACTTGCCAGAACCCGTTCTTGGCATCCAAAACAGAAAACACCTTTGCCTTGCTTAGCCTGGTCGCCACTTCTTCTATCGTCGGAAGCGGATAGTGGGGTCTTAGGAGCGCCTTGTTTAAATCTTGTGGGTCAATACAAATTCTTAACTTGTCCGGCTTATTGACTAGAACCAAACTGGACACCCAATTGGTAGGCTCTGTGACTGGAGTAATAACTTCTTCTTTAACTAACTTATCCAGGTCTTCTTTCAAACGGTCTCTCAATGCTACTGGAACCTTTCTCGGGGGGTGAACAACTGGTTTCACAGTCTTGTCAAGTTCCATATGGTATAAACCATCCATGCACCCTAGGCCTTCAAACACATCACTGTAATCTTCTAAAATCCGCTCTCTGGTCAGAACACTTGGTGTGGTTTGTAACTTATCGTTCACTGAATTCACATTTTCAGAGTCTAGCACGTTATTCACCATAACTTTGAGGAAGTTCAGTTCCTGACAAGTTTCAGCACCCAACAATGGTCTGACATCCTTATCAATAATAAAGAAATCAACATCTTGGCTCACCTCACCTTTAGTACATCTGAGAGTGGACTTTCCCAATGGAGCCATTGTAGTTCCATTGTACATTTTGAGTGTTGCAGATGTTTTCTTCAAATACAGATCCCTGGGATTTCCCATGATGTTTGAAAATTCTTTGAGAGGTAACAAGTTACAAGTTGCTCCACAGTCTAACTGAAATGTCACATCTCTGGAGTTGTTTACCTTCACTGTTGCGAATAGCTGTTTTGGGCAGGTCTTTGCTTCCACAGCACTTACTTGGTGAGTAATGACATCAATAGTATACTCTTCAAATGGACATTCATCTAGATCCTCAACATAGTGCAAATTCTGATCAACATGTGAACTCTCATGCGACTTCTTGCCTGTTGTGCACTTCAAAGCAAAATGGTTATTCCGACCACACTTCTTGCACTGCTGTCCATAAGCAGGGCATTTCATCCTATCTCGTACATGTTTCCTACCACAAAACTTGCAATTAATCTGCTGCACACTTCCACTAGACGGTTTCTTCTCTTCAGGTTGCTTCCTGGGACATCTATCTTTCTTGTTTCCCACTGCATTGACTTCATGAAGATTTTGCATTTGCTTCAATTGGCTTTGAGTTGCTTCTGCGGCCCGTGCAATTTCTAGAGCTTTATTCAGTGTCAAATCTGGGACTCTCAGTAATCGCTCTCTCACGTGGTTATCCGTCACTCCGAGCACGATGCGGTCACGGATCAATGAATCTCTTAAATCTTCAAATTCGCAGTTATCAGCCATATTTCGTAGAACTGTGACATATTTATCAATTGACTCGCTACTCTCCTGTCCTCGTGAGAAGAACAAATATCTTTCGTAGATTGTATTCTTCCGTGGCTCACAGAAATCCTCGAATTTCTCCAGAACTTTATCCATTTTGACTTTGTCTTCTTCACTATCCCACGTGAAGGCATTGTACACGTCCAACGCTTCATCCCCGATCACAGTTAGAAAGGTTGCGACACGAATTCGATCTTCCTTTCTTGCTATTCCAATAGCTAACTCGTAGTTATTCCACTTCTGTTTGAATCGTTTCCAATTTTGCGACGAATTTCCTTGCGACAGCTGCAAAGGATCCGGTGGATTGAACAAACGTCCCGCCATTTTGTACAACGTGGTTTCGAATTATGCGAACAGCAACGAACCTGATGTTCCACGACGAGAATATTTCAAACACTTCTTAAACAACCACTTCTTGACACCATGTGTTGATTCTGGGTTCGATAGACGACGAACAACTGTTGAACTCAACTAAAACACTTTAATACGAAGCCGTAAAATAACATGGCTTACAACACGTGAGAACGGTCACGGAGCGTCTCTGAGCCTGCGCTCAAAATAGGTAAGCGGTTCAAGTTACTACTTCATGAATACTGTCACAAGACCAGGGCTCGAACTTATGGTTGCCGTTTTGTTGCAATATTCAGTACAACCAATTTTATATTCAATAAACCAATTTTATATTCAATAAACCAATTTTATATTCAATAAAACCAAATTTATATTCAATAAACCAATTTTATATTCAATAAACCAATTTTATATTCAATAAAACCAATTTTATATTCAATAAACCAATTTTATATTCAATAAACCAATTTTATATTCAATAAACTAATTTTATATTCAATAAACCAATTTTATATTCAATAAACTAATTTTATATTCAATAAACCAAATTTATATTCAATAAACCAAATTTATATTCAATAAAACCAAATTTATAATAAACCAAATTTATATTCAATAAAACCAATTTGTATTCAATAAACCAAATTTATATTCAATAATTTCTGCGGTCCAATGCAGTCAGCGGAGTTTTTTCCGCTTGTTTAACCACGTGGTATTAACCAACATGGCGGCTGAAACATCCACTTGGCGGTGGTTTTTATCACTGTGGAACCCCTTTTATCGCAACTCGAAATTCAGTTAAGTGATCAAGATTTGGTATACCATGAGGCGGCTCTTCTGTTGAATAGATTGGAGACTGCTGTTAATGTTTAAGAAAAGACAAGGTTTTGTCTTTTCGACTCTCAGGAATGCCGGAAATGGCGTTTTAGAGGGTAAAATCGGAAACATTTTCCGGGGGACATGCACCCGGACACCCCACCCCCCCTAAAAAAAGCCCCCCCCCCCCCCTTCAGAAATTCCTGGATACACCTCTGTTTGTCAATCTAGCGGGAACTATGTAATGTGACATGTTCAACCAAATTCATATTTTTTGGAACCACAAAGTTATTGGGATGTGTCGCAATACCGTAACTTTACCAGATTTCGGAAGACGGGAAAGAAATCTTACTGGAAACCCAGGACGCCGTTCATTCATATTTCCGCCAGCAGTTATAGAAAACTTGCACGCAAGTGGTTTTTATATCTGGACAGAGATTGCTCGCATGCTTCACGTGTCGCGATGGACAATGTACAGGAGGGCGAGAGCCCGGGGGGGGGGGTACTCCCGACAATTTAGGAGACCTTAGGATAGGTGTGTGCCGCCAAGGTTCTCAAACCCTGACCTTATTTAAGGGTGTAAAATCGAGATTTGATACCCTATTTCAGGCCCAATTCAGGCGTGTAGTACAGTTTTAACAGACCATATCTTTTTCGTTTTGCGCGTTGGGGTGGATACTGCAATTTAGTGACCCTATCTAAGGAATATCTAAGGATCACAATACCAAAAATATCAAAAGGATACCCTATTTGAGGACTGAGCACCTCAAAAACCCTACCCTATCCGTCAGGCGGCACATACCTATATAGCGTATATAAGGGAGTACCCGAGAGAGAGTACGACCTTCAGGATGTTGGGTGATTTTCAGATCTTTCTGACGAGGAACTTGACTCCTTGATGAAAGGATACATTTCACGACACGGTAATACGACTGGAGAGTCGTACGTCATAGGTTACATCAGGTCTCTTAATTTAAAAGTGCAAAGGGACAGAATAAGGGAATCTCTAACACGGGTGGATCCTAGAAACACAGCACTTAGGTGGGCGTGTGTCATTACACGTGGGGTATACAGTGTTCCAGGACCTAATTCACTGTAGCACATTGACGGCCACCATTGCATCATTCGTTGGAAATTTGTTGTGCATGGCTGCATAGATGGCTTTTCCAGACGCATCATGTATCTTTTCGCAGCAGACAACAACTATGCTCAAACAGTTGCTACAGTGTTTCAGTGTGCAGCCCAAGAATTCGGTTGGCCATCCCGTGTTAGGGGGGACCATGGCGGTGAAAATGCTGAAGTTGCATCATTAATGATTGCCGTAAGGGGGGATAACAGAGGCAGTTTCATTGCAGGCTCCTCCACTAGGAATCAACAAATAAAAAGGCTCTGGAGAGAAGTATTTAGATGTAGCCTTTTTCTGTTTTATTGTGTTTTCCATTCACTCGAGGACAGTGGATATCTTGATATAGAAAATGAAGTGCACATGATTGTTTTACACTATGTCTTTTTACCGAGAACTAATTAGAACTAATTAACTAAGAGTTTGCCAGGGCTTTCAACCTGCGCCCCATGTGCACAGAGCGTAATTGGATTCCAAACAAAATTTGGAGCAATGGGATGATAAATCCAGATAACGCCAGGCAAACAGCACTGAGAGACCCAGCTGTTGATGACGAAGAACCAGACAACCTAGAGTTTTTTGGAGTAGATCGTAACTCATGGGCCAGTAATTCTAGAGCTGAAAACTTCCACTAATTTGGACCTTATATCTTCTTCTTTGTCATTGGTTGTCAGATCTACTGTTCAGGTAAACAAGATGTCATCTTTTCCCGAAGCATAGTTAGGAAAAGCGATTGGAATCTTCCCATCCTCATCCACAAAGTCAGTGGGATCTACAGTTTTCAATTCTGGTTGTTTTAGCTTTGCAATTGGCTTAGCATACTGATGGACAAGTCTTCTACGCTTTGGCTACTGTGAAAGCGAACCACGTACGGCATCTCCAACCGTCAAGGCATTAGCCCGAAGTAGATCACGACCGCGACCTCGTCCCACAACATCCGACACAACACCGGCGATTCCAGTTGCAATTTAAGTACTGTGATTTGTGCAGGCTGGTGCACGCTTACGTTACCAATTTAGTGTCAAAAGATAAAGCGAAGTGAAAAATTCTTGCCTACTGTTACTATCACTCCTGATGACAGCAAGCAACCCCTCTTCTAATTCCTCTTTCCGCCGCTTCTTGTATTTCATTCAGCGTTGGATGCTGGCCCGCCATGTTGGTTAATACCACGTGGTTAAACAAGCGGAAACTCCGCTGACTGCATTGGACCGCAGAAATTATTGAATATAAATTTGGTTTTATTGAATATAAAATTGGTTTATTGAATATAAAATTGGTTTATTGAATATAAATTTGGTTTATTGAATATAAATTTGGTTTATTGAATATAAATTTGGTTTTATTGAATATAAAATTGGTTTATTGAATATAAAATTGGTTTATTGAATATAAAATTGGTTTATTGAATATAAATTTGGTTTATTGAATATAAATTTGGTTTTATTGAATATAAAATTGGTTTATTGAATATAAAATTGGTTTATTGAATATAAATTTGATTTATTGAATATAAATTTGGTTTTATTGAATATAAAATTGGTTTATTGAATATAAAATTGGTTTATTGAATATAAAATTGGTTTATTGAATATAAAATTGGTTTATTGAATGTATAAAATTGATTGTACTGAATATTGCAACAAAACGGCAACCATACGAACTACCGACCGTCAGATTGAGAGCCCGATGCGCTAACCACTAAGCCACCGTGCCTCCACTATCAGCAAAAACCAGCAGTAATTGAACGGAAACTGAGAACAAGCATCTATGTAACGTTTCAATTTTGGCTTGGATAAATTGAATTTCCACTGAGTGGCTGATGAGTTATATTAATTTTCCCAAACCTAATCAAGACATTGGTCGTTGCACTACAGGTGTTGGATAGCAGCTAAAAGGTAAGCCCTGTACTCCTTGCTTTGCTCGCGGCTAATTTTGGGTTTTTGGGTATAAAGTATATCATGGTTTTCTACATTTTGGTATTTTACCCGATTTTCGGCTTATTTTTGGGTATATTGGGTGGTTTATTTCGAGTATATTGGTATTCCACTACCCCCCTGGCCGACCCTGGCAGATAAAATGTGAAAATCACGGGTCACGGGCAAGGATAATTTCACGAAGCACGGATACAATTTTTCGCTTTCATGAACGGCGGGCCGAATGTAGACTGAATCGTTTGTCTCGCGAATTAGGTTTCTTGTCCCATTGCTGGGATTGTTTGTCTCCGAAAAAAAATATTTCCTCCCATTGCTGGAATTATTTATCTCCCGAAGGAGATTTGTTTTGTTTTCAAAGAACAATAATTTTAGTCATTTTTTTTAGTCATTTTTCATTAAAAACGGTCACGAAACGCTAAACACTGGACTTGGAGCCACTGAGTTGCGTATAAAGTCATTCCACAATGGCCGCGAAACAAACACTTTGATTCATTGATGGTCATTCTTCTGGAAACTTTCTATACATAAATGATCTTAAAAGCATTCTTTGAAAGACGTGCCTGGTTCTTGTTGCAAAATAATGCAAAATCATTGTATAAGAAAGCTTACCAACAAGCAAAACACAGGTTAAAGTTGACGTACAAGTACAAGTTGACGTTAACGTACGTACGAACCAAAGGACGTGACGTATCTTCAACGTTTCAGTCGATAGCAAGTCGAAAACTGACGCAGAATCACGGAAACTGCCGATGAATGACCGACGATGATCGATTGCCACGACGACCTCGCCGACTTCTGTCGATCGGCATTGCCAAGTATACGAAATTCGAACACTGTCCGAAAAACTTTCCGAATATTCCATTGTTACGGACTTACAGAGGTTCTGGGATAGTGTTACCGGTTGCTACGCAACCAGTAGACACAACAACATTTTGCAGCGTTCCATCTGTTTATACTTTAAAATACTACTGTTAATTTTTGAAATAATAACGAAACAACCACCACGTGTGTTTTAGGTTTTACACGTTATAACATTAAATTGATTTATTTTAATATTTCGATAAACTTACTTTCAGAAACACCTTACGAATGAAAGTATCGCTCACTGTCAATCCCATTTTCTTTTTTAACCATTGTCGTCTTTCCAAATCTATTAATATCAAATTTGTGTTTTATGTTTTTATTAGACTACGGTAGTCCCTCCTTTTTCCTCAGGGTTAGTAGAGCGAAAAAAGGCGAGCGCGCGTGAAAATTACCCCAAACGAGAAAGGCGAAACGCGCGGCGGGGAGAGAGAAAAAGGAGGGACTACAGACAAAGCCCAAGCGTTTGAACTTAGGGAGTAATGATACCTCGAGTTGGAGTCCGAGTTCAAGTTCGAGTTCGAGTTCGAGTTCGGGTTGGACTTCGAGTTCGAGTTCGAGTTGGACTTCGAGTTAGTAGGAAAATAACAAAGGCTTGCGTTTGTTATAAATTGATCCCATCGATTGATTATTAACTTTTTGAAATCATAAAAAAAAATTCGAGAAAAATATCAAGAAAAGAAAACAGCATTTAACTAGATTGTCCCATCTATTATTTGAAAAAAAAAAAGAACGTAATGGCAAAACGATTAGGAACACAGTTATCAGTTTTTCATCGTTCATTTTTAGAACCAAACACGTCAAAACAGTCAAATATATGTCCAATTATTTCGCGTTAATTGAAACGATCATTAATTAATTAACTTTTTATGGTATTTATCTGAATATCCATGAAACAAACTAACTAACTATCTTACTGTTATTATTTTAAAAGCATATTTTATCGCTTTTATATTGAACTGGCCGCGTGTTGTATTGTTTTTGGTTGTTCTTTGCAAGCGCAAGCACAACTTTTGTGATTGACATTCAGTATAAATATAACTTGTTACATGAACAACAATGACAACAAAAGCTAAAAAAATGAATGGTGACTTAATACCCGTTTTAAAAATCTAAAATCCGTCCACCTATAATGGGACACGGTTACAATACTTATTATATAAATTCAAGAGAGGATAAAGGGTAAGAGAGACCATCACCCATACATGCCCTATTCCATAGGCAAGCTGTCTCAAGTTATTTTTAGACCAGCACCAAGGCTGTAGAGATCCCAAGCCAACAGCCAATCACATGGTGCGAATGTTTCCGCGTGAATAACCCACGCTTCTAAAATTAACCCGAGACAGATTACCTATGAAATAGGGCATGTATGGGTGATGGCCTCTCTTACCCTTTATCCTCTCTTGGTAAATTATAGTACACTCAAGGGAAGGGCAGTAGATTGAGGGAATGGGTCGGGATGGGGGTGTTGTCCACAGAAATTCTCGTATGCTCTGCATAGTGTGTCTATCCCTTCCCCTTTGTGGGATATTCGTGTAAAGACTGGTAGCGTCTAGGGAAACTAAAAAAGTGCCCTCTAGGAGGGGTGTCCTGTTTACCCGGTCCGGACCCAATATTTTCTGTATAAGTGCGTCCACGGCAGACGTGACCGACAAAATGACCAAGCTAACAACCACCCTACTAACAAATTTACGGCCGAAATATCAGAGAAAATTCACAAAAGATTCCATCTTGGATATCAACACTCGCGTTATTTGCATCTTGACTCCAACCAGTCAACATCTCTGCTCTCCGTGATTCAAAGACTGGATTAGAGGTAGATTTCTTCGCTTTCTTGGAGATATTACTGCGCTTCTTCGTTTTATATCTTCCTCTAACCTACTGGCTATTGTAAATGTGCATTATGGATGCTTAGAACAGCTATTCAAATGGACAGACTGCAAATCACAGTAGTTGCTGAAGTCCCGATCGCAACGTGCGATTGCCGGCGCTCTCGCGCTCTAAAAAGAAAGATCGCTTGATCTGCCCGATCGCAGGTTAATTGTAACGAGAAAGGCGACATTACCGTCCGTCAGTCGATGCTTTTGCTACTATCTTTTGCCGAAGTTTACAACCGTCGCGTATTTCTCGTCTTTGTTTAGTGAATTCGTGCAAGGAATTTAAAACTGGCGTGAATCTAAAGAATCGTTTGCTCTTGTTTACACGGGATGTATCAGAAGCGCCAAGGCAAGAAAAATGAACTGCTGGTTTTGCAGAAGGCCTTATATTGCAATTTATTCTTTAGGGCAGAGTGTAATGAATACCTTGCGAGCCGTTTATACATACGAATTACAGCAGCTTACTGCCACTGGTAATTTCTAAAAAAAAATTGGAAATAAAATACCCTACTTGCACCACTGAAAGTCCATCTTGCAAAATTATTGTATGGTTGGCTTTTTTGAAAAGCTGGAAAGCCTTTACTTTAATATTTAGGGAACTGCATTATTGTATACTATTTTTCTATAAAATAATGTATTTTTTGGCCAATCAGTTGATTCTGCCAAACTGACCAGCCTCCTGCATAGGTGCATCTTGGGATAGAGAGGAGAAAGACCAAAACAATCAAGATTTTTATTTGGTTGCACCTTTCATTTGCAACACAAAATGAGCAAATAGAACATGACATCACATATTACCCGGTATCTTCCATTGTGGCGGACATCAATAATGACTCAATACCAGCATTCCACCCTCTTCTTTCCTGGCAAAGATCTACATGCATGTACAGTGAAAATGGAACTGAAAGAACTTGCCAACTAAATAATTCAACTACAAAAAATGTCAATTAAAATTTTCAGGGAAGCTGAAATGAAAGTTTCCTGGATTCCATGGCTGTATGTTTAAAACTGTTATAAAAACTAGTATGCCAGTGCTTCCTTTAAATCGACAGTGGTTGAATAAGTGGTTGATTAGGAGATAAACTAGAAAGAATTAGGAGATAAACTAGAAAGGGATAACCTCTTATCTCCTTTTCACTTTTTCAATGGAATTGTAAATAAACAGTTATTATTATTACTAGGGTATCTAAAAGATAGTAATGCTGCGGCTCATTCTGTTGATGTTGACATTAGGTAGGCAGTGATCCATCTGCTTGCGTGAGACTCTGAAAATAGTCACAAATTGTGCGGTGTTTTTAAAACTAAGACCACCCTCCCACCCCCATGCAAAAAATGTTTAAAAGCAAAGGGTTTGAGAAGGGTTTGAAAAGGTGTTTCCAAATGGTTTGTGAACTTAGAAAAGTGAGTCTTGTTTCTCTAACAGAAGTGCAAGAGCGCCTCCGATCGAAGAATACGCATCTAGCACGTAACGCACGAACGTGAGCGTTGTGGTTATAAACTGTAAAATTGAACCTCAAATTGTCAAAACACCTGTGTTAAAACAGTGTTGGCTATGTTTGTCGAACATTTCGAAGCTTTTGGCAATGAAGGAACACCGAAGACGAACGAAAGAAGCCAAAGAAAAGAGTTTGTTTACAGTGCGGCGCCCAAAAGTGTGACCACTTTTAATTAATTCGCATTCTTTCGTGTCGATTATCCAATCATGTGAGACCACTTTTAATTAATTCGCATTCTTTCGTGCCGATTATCCAATCAGAAGGCGAAGATAGTTACAGCCAACCGCAAGAACAAAATCAAGGCAACTTGTTACGAATTGCTCTTTCATGAATACTATTTTGTACACTTTTCCTGCTGAACTTTCGCGTTCTTGGCCTCGAAAATAACACCGAAATGCAAAATGTTCAAGGTCAAATTATCGGCTTAGGCGACGTATCAATTTAATAGTTGTGAGAACGCATTTTCCACGGCCAGAACATAATTACAAATATTTATTTCTCTTACAAATATCATTGGTGTATATCCTGAGGTAATTGTGTATTTATGTTCTATTTATGTTCCGTATGTTTGGCTATTTTTCTGTATAGTAAAGCGAAACCGCCGCGCGATCTCGGCTCGGCGGAGTTACAACCACTGAACTAGAGCTGATTCATAACAGTCAGTGTTTCGCTATTCGAAAACAATGTTCTTCAAATCCTGCGTTAAATAAAAAGAAACTTTTTTCATCTTTCATTGAGGACCATGCTGTTGCAGCAAGCTAGGAAGTTTTTGCAAAATGCCCATTTGCGACTAGATCTCGCATCTTTAAAAAACTATCCACAAACACAACTCCACACCTGATACTTCGCCAGGTTTCACAGACGTGGGCATGGATCATATATCTTTTCATGTTCGGAAGCTACAAACGCTATCTGTCACGACTAAAAACAAAATTTATAAGCCGTCTGAAAACCGCGCACTTGATGATTTCAAAAGCTATTGCCAAATTAGTAGAATCCGCAGAATATAATGATTCTCGGGAAATACCCTGAACTTGTTATTTGGCTCGTGCTGAGTCTAGTTGGAATAGGTTTGTACGTAACAATTGTCTACCACTGAGACTATCGAATATCGACTAGCCTGGTTACATTGAGATAAGGTTTGTATTTCGTTTAGGGATTTTGTTTAAAGAAAAAACACTTTATATTTTGAGCGAGAATTTGTAGTCGCTGCGGTGACCCCATGACCCGCATCTGTCAGCACGCTCAATTATGTCACTTCTATAAACGGCCGTAAAAATATAAACAAATAAAAGTCCCATAATATAAATTTCATGTGGAAATAAGCAAAGACATCGTTTTATCGGCTGTAGGACTTACTTTATTCAGCTTTATCGTCGACCATCTGATCTGAGCAGTGGCATGAAATTCTTCATATAAACAAAATCGCGGTGAGCGGATGTCGAAGCGCACGATTTTCCCGCAACAATTCTCATTTTGGAGTTACAAATTTAGTCAAGCGTAGAATTTCAAAGTTAGAAACGGAAAACTTGACTTGAAAGATCGTTGAAGGTAAAAGCCCTGAAGCATTCTTGAAACAGATGTTTTTTAGATTCCCGCATCATCGCTTGTTAGTTTGAGTTGTCTTCAGTCTTCTTCGGCTTCTGGTTTCTTATTGGCTATTGCACGAAAGAATGCGCATAAATTAAAAGTGCTCTCATTTGATTGGATAATTGCACGAAAGAATGCGAATTAATTAAAAGTGGTCACACTTTTGGGCGCCGCACTGTAAATGTAAACAAGCGGCCACCTTGGTTAACCTTTGTAACCACGTGACACGCGCCACAGTAAACAAAATGGCGTGTATCGATATTCGCTAAATGCGATGGCTAAATGCAATAATACAATCGCAGTATTCGTTTTAACAAATTCCAAATAATTAAAGCATTTAATCAAAAACGATCTGTTTCCTTTGCAGTACGCATACCGCGTACGAACTCGAATTCTAACTTCGAACTCGAACTGAAATTCGAATTTCGCAGTGTTTATGACAGATAGATACAATATTCTTAGCCTGTTTGAGTCGAACACTTTTGCCCCCTTTTTCCAAATCACTCTTGTTAGCTGAGTACTTCGCGGAAGTAAGAAATACTAGGGCCAAGATGCACGGACATGTCAAGTTCAGAGTTCATGATGCACGCTACATTCACAGTAACGCGCTGCTAGACTTGTATACCTTTTATGTGAGATCGGCTTTGCTGGCTGTCGAGAACATGGTAAGAATCATAATTATTGAGGTAAGTTTCCTTCTTGCGGTTCACAAACTATCGCATCAAGAGATCGTGATGTTTAATTACATGGTGAACTAAACTTATGTTTGGACATGAAACGATACAGATCGCGAAAATCGAAAGCGTCCAGATTTGTGAAACTTTCACATACTGCATTAAAAACGAAAGCGGGACTGAGTTGGGAAAGTCAAGTACGAGCTTCTTCACATCGTATTACAGGTAAATCAAGGCAAAACATCACCTCTAACCTTTCCCACTGAAATCCACGCGAAACAGACGACAGTACGACGTTCTTTCCTGGCGCAATGCATTCTGGTCAAAATGCAGCAAAGAACTCTGGTAAAAAGTGTGGTTAAATGCAATGCATTCTGGTAAAAAGTGATGAATTCGAGAATTCGTCCCACCTTAAATATCTCTCTTAAATCCTGATTATGTTGCTGCTCGCTCGATGCGCTCGCTCCGCAGCAATTATTAATATTTTATACAATAAGACTCTTGTATGATAGTGTTATAAGGAATGGCAAAACAATTCAAATTCCCCACATCTGTTGCCAGTTCTTCCTGCAAACCCCTCAAGCCTCACATTGATTTAGTGGTATGACATGTACAAAGCAAGTGACTCAGATACCATCATTCTTTTATTATTCAAGTCCTCCTGTGTTCAATAATTAAGTAAATTATGTTCAGTATGTTACTTAAATTCAACACTTTTTAAAAGTGCTACTTTCCAGTCTTATATTGCAAGTAATCTCCTATTTCCTATTTGTGGATAGTCAAGTGAGGTAAACATGCGAGTGTCTATGCCAGAAAATTGGCTCAGGTAGCCAATGTTCTTGCACACTGGCTTGCATGTTTCCCTTGCTTGACTATCCCACCAAATAATCCCTGAGAGAAATAAGAGACTCACTACTTTGTAGTCTATATGATTGAGTCTCTCCAGTATACACTGCTTATAGTAGTTGTTACATTTCTTGAAATATATATTCCTGAAAACAATTTGGGCCCAATAATTCAAATTTTTCAAAGTTTCAATTATTATTGATGTAAAGCAGGTTTTCACAAACCAAAAAAAACTTTAGCTTCTTGAATTTTATCAGTGTTGTGAACATAAGAAATATTTTTTACATAAAACAAAATTTGGCACAGAATATTTTGAGGACCTTCATGAGAAATGTATTACAAGTTCTTTTCCAAACTGCAAATTTGAAATAGACCTCATGATTAAGGAGTCAGGGAATACTTGAAGGGCTCATTGCAAAAAGGGGCCTACTGTATGTGCTAATGTTTGAAAGAAAATCCAACAAAACATTTTATTTTGAGGCCCTGGACATGAATTTACAGTTTTAAAAGCACTTGAAATGGCAAAAATGCTTGAACGCTATGTTAGAATCAAGCTCCTTCCTAACATACCGGGATGTAATCTAACCATAAAAATGTCAACAGGCATCCCCAGACCATTACCAAAACTCCCTCAGCAAATTACTAAAATACTGAACAAAATCATGCAACATCTCCAGATCATGACTCCTGTAAGAGATTCAGAGAGATCACAACTTAAAAATTTATTATATATTTTTTCCCTGAATAAAGCTATACAGGAAAAGAAAGCAGGAACATTCCATGGAAGCTGACTTAGTAATCAAAACAATATATTTGTACATGGGGTGAAGAGCCTTCGGGCCTTTTAACAAAAACAAAAAATCCTACAAAACAAAAATTTAAGAAAAAAATTCCTGCATTGCAACGAAACCAGAAAAAAAATATCCTGCATGGATAACCAATGTGACTATGAAAATATTATTTTTTGACAGAAATTGTCGTCTCAGAACACTAGAAATGGAGTTTCAGAGCGTCAAGATTTCAAAGTTTTCTGGGGGGGCATGCCCCAGACCCCCCCAGCGGCTCGCGCCTTAGGCGCTCGGCCAATCAATCTCCCGATTTTTTAAGCCTAAAAGGTTGGACAGTCTGCAAACTGCATTTCAGGCATCTCATTTTATAAAAAAAACCGATTTCTACTGGCTGAATAGAAATTTCAATTTGAACCAACTCTGATGCTCTTCATCTCTATAGCTGCCATAGTATTAAATTAAGAGACTGTGGTGATAATTATTTCACTTTATAGCTGTTTCAACTGCCATTGATCTCGGTTGGGGCGTTTAAGTATATAGATTACTTCATGGGCAGTGCGGGCGTACGGTATTTACGCACGAGTTGGTTCGTATCAGAAATCGGACGAGCGAGGCTTTGCGAGCGAGATCCAGCAAGCGAGAGAGATTACAACATACAATGTGGCAAAGTCCATGTCTAACACTGCATGTGTTTGGTGTCCTATTACATTACGTAACATTTGTAACTGCACGAAATGCTATTTTTGATTGGCTGCGAACCCTGAACAGGGTTTTCATACGCCAAATTTCAATAGCAAATCTCAATTATTATGAAATAATAAATTAAAAAATCTAAAGTATACATCCTACAAAGCTGTTTCTTACATGGTATGTTGATACCAGTGTTATAATCTTTCAATAAGTGGGACACCAAGATGGCCGCTCCATATATTTCTTACTAAAATTGTCAATACTCATTCGGTTATAACTCTTGAATGAAATGCTCTTGCGCTTCACAATTTGGTCCAGATGTGTAGTTTTAAACTCTCTACAATTCCATAAACATTTTAGAATCGAAAACTGCTTCTGAATTTTGATATGACGTCAGTGAAAACACTCTATAAATATAGTTAATACAAACGTGTTCTGTTGGGACACTACAACAAAAAAACATTTGCGCGGTTTAAATGGTCCTAGTAGAACAAGACCAAAAGAGGGCATAGTCATTTTGGAAAACAAAATCGTGCAAGGGTTTGAAGGTTGAAAAAAAAAATCTTGCACTCCTGTTGGTTGTGAAAAAACAAGCCTTTCCAGAACGTCCTACCCCCCCCCCCCCCCCTTCACATTTCTAATGGTGCATCCCTTGGAGATAAAACTTCTTTTGAGCCATGCCCATCAAATGAAATTCTCATTTTTATATGGGAGTCCCCCCCCCCCCCACCGGTGCCCACTTGTGACCATGAAACACAGCCCATTTTATATATCGCGCTGGCTTGGCAACAAGCCAGCCCGATCAATAAACGCTCGAAAAATTAATAAATCGTCTGAACTTTAAGCACATTCTACCAAATCGCAGTGACGTACTTCCGCTTAACATGAGATGTATGTACACGCGCCGCCGTGAGTCAGTACGAAGTCGTTTGCCGTGGTGTTGGGACGTCTATCTATTGCTTGCGAGTTTCTTCCTTTTTCGTACATGGATTTGTGCAGGTAAAACTTCTATCATGTATTCCTATTGCCTTCTTTCTCAATCTTTTATGTATTTTCAGGTACCATTGTGGATATTTTTAAGCTCTTTATTGACGGTAATATGGAGCGACGACCAGGATACCGAAGCACGTGCTTCTCACAAGTTTACAATATTCCACTTTTGAGGCAGAAAGTAGGCCGATATTTTGTTTGGGCTCTACTAAATCACACAATTATAGCGGAGCTCTTGCCGGGCCGAAGGCCTGGCTGCGCAGCACCATACTCATAGAACCAGAGAACCATAGAACCCATGGCCGTCATTTTTCATGGTCATGGCTAGCGGAATGTTTCGCGGGCGCGTTGTGTGCCCACCGCCGCCGGCGCCGCCGCCGCCGCCGCCGCCGTCGCTTAGGGCTAACTCGCGGGCGCGTAGACCGTCGCAAAACATGCGCGTATGACGCCACACAACATCCGGGATCTTTGCAATTTTCACGTGAAATGGGAAAACACTTTTGACGTTTTGCTGTGTTTAGCGGAGAAAACCGATTCAAATTAAAGTCGTTATTCTCCTGAATTTTTTCGCGGTTTGCTACTCAAGACAGGGATACTAATTAAGGGATACTCAGAAGCCGCTATTAGTGGAAAAAGCTTGGAGATTTGAATAAAATTTGGAGATTTGGAGATTTGAATAAAATTTTTCGAAAGAAGATTATGTTGTCCATTTTTATGCGTTTGTTCATTCATTACATAGGTTGAAAAGCGATTTTATGTAAACAAAACAAAACAAGACTTGGATTTTATAATTGTAAACTTCACTAGCTCGCGTGGTCTTATGCAAATATGTTTGTGTATTTTTTGCAATTTTGATTTCCAAATCAGTTTCTCGGACAATTTTTATAAGCAGCAGGTGTATTTTATTTGGAAATTAGTCGTACTAATTATTCTAGACGGAGAAAAAGTTGTTTTTGTGAACTTTTGTACGGTCTAAATGTACTGTGCAAACGGTCGCGTAAGTCTGTTTTTGAGAATTGCTAAAATTAAAAGATAGCCCTGTCGTCAATTTTATTCTTGTGCTTCCGACCTTTCACCTCAGTTAAGTTTATCATCGGCTTTCTGTTCAAAGAGCGACGCTGTTAGGCTCAGGCTATCTATATATATTAGGAAAAGTATTATTTGACGAGCTGAAATGCGCAGACCGCTATGACGTGTCTTGTTACAAAAGGGAAAGTAAGTGATAGTTTCCCTCGACGCTTCGAGCAGCGAACCGAAGTATACAGACCGCTATTGCGTGTCTTGTTATACAAGGGAAAGTAAGTGATAGTTTCCCTCGACGCTTCGATGAACGAGCTGAAATGTACAGACCGCTACGGCGTGTCTTGTTACAAAAGGGAAAGTAAGTGATAGTTACCCTCGACGCTTCGAGCAGCGAACCGAAGTATACAGACCGCTATTGCGTGTCTTGTTATACAAGGGAAAGTAAGTGATAGTTTCCCTCAACGCTTCGATAAAACGAGCTGAAATGTACAGACCGCTACGGCGTGTCTTGTTACAAAAGGCAAAAGGGAAAGTAAGTGATAGTTTCCCTGGACGCTTCGAGCAACAAACCGAAGTATTCAGACCGCTATTGCGAGTTTCCCTCGACGCTTCGATAAACGAGCTGAAATGTGCGGACTGATATGAAATGACTGTATGAATGGATGAATCGTTTAGTTAAATCAATACTTGCAATTCGTAGATTGTATTACTATCGACAAAAATATTTACAATGATTTGAGATAATAATGGATCTGAATATAAAGGATCTTGTTACAAGATGGAAAGTAAGTGATAGTTTCCCTTCAAATCAAGCAAAAAATAAATTTCATTCAAGATATAGATGTTACGCTGGGAAAGTAAATGTTTGTTTTCCTTTATTTATACGGTCAGCGAACCGAACATTGTTTATACTGCATCAGCGAAGGATATATTATCCTTTTGCGACCGCCATTGTTTCGAGTATGCAAATTACGACTAATGTTGTTGACACATTGTATTGTTTATTTATAGCAATTAGCGATGTGGAGGAACTTGGAGGCGCTTCCGAGTGCTTTGAAAGCCTCTATTGTCAGTTTAATGCAAGATATGAGAGGCGATCTTATAGAACACGTGGAAAATTGTATTTCTTCCGCAGTGGAATACCCTGATGAGGTCAACAGCCAGCGTAGCGAGAATTTTAGCGATGAGTGTTCAAACTCGCAACTGGGCGGTGATGTTGATAGGTTTCTTCATGCCCATACACCGCAGTCAGTGCCGAAAGGGACTTCGACTTCTGGCGAATTCAAAGATTTTGCCTCAGAATATTCTACCAAAAAGGCAGATAATGATATGCAGAAGTGCCAGAAAATGTTCATGACTTTAATGTATGCAATAGGCCATTTGCACGATGACGTCAAATGACTACAACTACCAGAATCCTTCAGTTTTTTGTTTTGTAGTGCAAATTAGGGCTATTGTTGTTTAAACCGCACTGGGATTGCAAAATTTAAATAAGAAAGGAAAAACGAAATGAATTCTGGTAGTTGTAGTTAAATGACGCCATCGTGCAAACGGCCTATTCTTCAAGCGTGTGTAAAAAGCAGTGAGAGACAACCTCGTACATGCTTTGGCGTTATCCTTATCTGGAAATAGAGAGCGCAACTTAAGACGCAGAGAGCCCTTGAGATTAGATCTTAACACACAATACCGTGCATTATGCAATGTTTCGACACCAGCCACCGCAGAATTGTTTGGACAGGATGTTAGCAAAGAAATCGATGAGGTGTCAAAGGCCAACAAGCTGGGCAGAAAATTGGCACCCCCGAAGAAGAACCGTGGTTCACGTTCCCATCCTTATGGTGGATACCAGGGTAAAGGTTCTGCTTCTACTATGGCTAGAGGGCGCTATTCTGGTAGAAGCTTTACTAGATCTCAGCCTTTTTTGGGCGAACGCGGAATTAATCGCAGGAGGCCAGGACCCAAAGCTGCCTCTACACAAAGACGAGCCGCAATTAGAAACCTTTGAACAGGTTAGTCATACCAGCAGGGCAACTGAGATACTGTTTGCACGTATGGCAACAAATTACCTCATTCATTTGTTTTACAATATGTAACTGGTTGCATCATTGTATTTGGCTGTGAGCCATCTCATGTCAGAAGTACAATTACCTATGAGCACAAGTTTCCACCAACTCAACAGCAACCTATCGATTAAGAGATTGAAACCATTTCACAAAAAGAAATCATTGAACTGACAGCTTCTGAACCTGGTGAGGTTATTTCACCAAATTTTGTGAAGCCCAAAAAGAACCAGGAACTTTTAGGGTTATATTTAATCTTAAATTACTCTATGATACAGTCACCTATCACAATTTCATTATGGATACTATTGTATCAGCTACACGACTCATGAAGCAAGACTGTTTTATGTATTCTATAGATTTGTAAGACGCATATTATTATGTGCCTATTGCACCAGCCTACAGAAAATTTCTCAAATTTGTTTGGCGTTATAGATTTTTCAGTTTACAGCATTGCATATGGGGCTCACTTGCAGTCCAAGAATTTTTACTTAGTCCTCAAGCCTGCTTTCGCTACTTTACGGACCCAATTTGGGCATTCATGTTTGGGTTATATAGATGAGTCCTATTACACAGAGAATACTTTATTTCTAGGTCACGAAGCTACCCTTCATACCGTTTAACTCTTCACACGACTGGGGTTTGTTATTCACCCTACCAAGTCAGTTTTTTCACCCTACGTAATCGTTGAATTGGGCCCCCTGCATTACAGGACTTTAGAGAGAGAGAAGGATTTTCCATTTAATGTTGCCTCGGGGAATTTTGAAGAGGTTATGTCTTTGTCCCCAGAAAGTAAGTCAGATTTACAATGGTGGGTTTCCTCGCTCCCTTCAATGTACAGTAACATTGATCATGGAGTCCCGGATGTTACGCTTACCACCGATGGCTCCCATTTGGGGTGGGGGGCTACAACAGGAATTGCCTACACCCAGGGACTTTGTCCACCCCACGAGGGATCTCAGCACATTAACGTGTTAGAGCTTTTGGCGGAAAGTTAGGGCTAGAGGCTCTTCTTCCAAAAGCCCAGAAACTTCACATTCGGATTGTTATGGATAAGGTTGTTTTTAAACGTTTTATCATTATTGTATGTAGTAGTCCACGGCTCACTGGAAGAGCATTTTTAAATGAAAGTGATCCCGTGTTTTTAAATAAAGATGATGATGATGATGATGATGATGATGATGATGATGATGATGATGATGATGATGATGATGATGATGATGATGATGATGATGATGATGATGATGATGACAACATGACAACAGTCACATACATTTACGCTATGGGGGGTTGCAAGCTGTTACACTCTAGCAAAACAAAATTGGTCATTGGCTGTCATGAAAAACATCTGGCTATCTACAGCCCACATTCCTAGTAAACAGAACATCCCTACAGACCATTTGTCGCCGAAGGTCAACCCATATGTGGAATGGGAGCTGAATATTCTCATACATTCGATGATATAGCAGTGCATTTTGGTATGCCAGACATTGACCTCATTACAAATAGATTAAATCACAAGGTTAATTTCTATGTTTCATGGAAAGCAGACCCTTGGTAAGAGTTTGCTAACCAAGGCATTTTCTCCAGACATTACTGAAGTCTTTATGTCTTCCTGATGAGAGAGTACCCAGCAACAGTACTATGTATACCTCAGCAAGCGGTACCAGTTTTGTGTACCAGTTTATTCTATGCAACCCATTGTGATGTGTTAGAATTTCTTCATGACCTTTATAGAAAGGATTATCCTATTCTAGAATCAATACTGCCCGCTCAGCCTTATCTTATGTCTTATGGGAGCCACCTTAAGCGCAACAAATTACACCGTTTACAGTCATCCACTGGTTATCTATTACATGTAAGGTGTCTTCACTTCTAGGGAGCCTGTGCCAAAATATTCAGAAACTTGGGATGTTTATGTTGTTTTGCATCATTTGTCTTTTATGTACCCGCTTGTAAAGCTCTCATTGTAAGATTTTACGTTTAAGCTAGTAGGTTTATTTGCGCTTCCTTCAGGGCAAAGGTCTCAAGTGTTAGTAAGCATGGGCATCAAATCTATGAAGAAATCCCACGATTATTATCTGTTTGATATTTATGAGCATGTGAAACAGAACAGGCCAGGATACACATTCAGTTCTATTTATGTCAGGTTATGCCAACAACAAGAACTATGTGTTTACAGAACACTGGAGAGTTACCTCGTACGTACCCTACCTCTTAGATAAGAGGGAAGTATGAAGTTGTTATCATAAGTATCATATGATAAGTATCATATCATATCATAAGTTAGTATCATATGTTAAGCCTTATGCGCCAGTCGGAACTAGCACAGTTGGACGGTGGATAATTTAGACTTTACTTGGCTTAGGTGGTATTGTCACTACTAAATTTAAGGCCCATAGTACGCGGTCAGCCAGTACAAGCAAAGCTAGTCAAACTATTCCTACAGATACCATTTAGAAGCAGGTAGTTTGGTCTTCGGACTCATCTTTTCGCAAGTTCTACAACAGACCAGTTGTAGCTGATGATGCTTTTCAAAACGCTATGTTACAATAAATGTTTTTGTGACTATATAGTTGTGTCCACAATTGCTTTAAAATCTCATGTTAACCGGAAGTACGTCACTGCGATTTGGTAGAATTAGAAATTAAACGAGACTTACCTGTAAGTTGAAGTTTGATAAGAATTCTACCAAAGCCGCAGTGGTACTGAGGGTTAACATGCCCTCCCTGATTATTCCCCCCTCTATCCTCGTGGGAGCCTCAATATTACACCAATAGTCTCTGTACGTCTTTGGATCTCCGAGAATTACAGAGTTCCTCTGTTAATTGTGTCCACAACCTTTGAAGTCTGACTCACGGTGGCGCGTGTACATCTCATGTTAACCCTCAGTACCACTGCGGCTTTGGTAGAATTCTTATCAAACTTCAACTTACAGGTAAGTCTCGTTTAATTTCTAATTATAAAGATAACTGTACGTTTGCTATATATAGCTGAGTCTTAACTGTTAAAGAAGAAAATCTTAGTGAAGCATCAATGATAATGAACAATAGGAATGAATAATATGTAACTTTTCGCACTTCAACTTTACACTTGTACCCGTAAGGTAAACAACCGTAAAATAACCATAAAACGGAATCTTGTTTTGGTTATTCACGTTTGTAAAATCACTTAAACTTAAAGAGAAGATACTATCCGCTTCTTGCACGAAGAAGCCTTCATGCTCAAGGTCATTAGGATTAGACCGGTTGAGTTAGTAGAATTGCTGCCATAAACATGGAAAGGACTAAAATGTCGAAAAAAGATTATTGGAAAAAGGCATGGAAATGATTACTGAAGATTTTCACGTGATATTCTTTCAGCGAAACGTTTGATTTTGTTCATATATTTAATTTAATTTTCTTTTTTTTTTGCTTGTTGCTTACGCCTTTTCCCTTAACATGTACGTTTTAAATTGTCCCAAATACTCCTACAATTTTAACCCCTCTGATTTAGTTTATTAGTTAGGAATAAATTAACGAATCTGCTTAATATTAATCATAGTGAGTCAAGGCACTTTTCTTAAGCATTCATGTTTACTTTCGGTTAATTTAGTCGCTCTTACACAGTCGGTTGCCAGTACACCGATGCCTCCGGGTTTTTCTCGCATTTCATCCTCGGATAATGGTTGTCTGATCCAAAGTTAAATCAAAATTTATGAAAAAATAATCGAAATTTATTTCATTTTGTAACATTTTGAAACCTAAAAGCAATGGTCTAACTCCTCGCGAAGCGAGGTTAATAAATTTGTCGGGCCTCGGGAGCTAAGCCGCGCGAATTCGAGCGAAAAATATATTTATATCATCCGAGCGAAGAGAGGTTAATAAATTTGTCGTGCCTCGGGAGCTATAAAGCCGGTCGGTAAACAGTACGCGAACCATCGAAAGGACCTTCTACCAACGAAGTGGAATGGCGAAAAGCCTCATACACAAATCGAGACGCCACCAAAGTTTCGACCCGCGGTACCCAAGCTTCGCGAGGTTCTGCGAGACACGTATTTCTAGTAAAAGGATTTCGTATACGTAGATTCAAAAGTTAGAAGCACGTTTTTCTCTAACTGAATTCGAAACGATTATTATACCGTTTTTAACAACGTCAAATGATCAAATTATAGGTTTTTGAAGAGACGACGATTAATAATGGTAATTGAACTGAGTGGAGTGCAAACGTGGTCTGAAATCATAAGCGTGATTTCAAAAATCGGGAATAAATGGCACTGCTGAGAAAAAGATGCGATTTGGAGTAAAAAACAGTGCGATTCGGGAATAAATCGCACTGCTGAGAGCCAATCAGATTGCAAGGATCACCAGTGATTTCAAAATGGATGTAATAAATTTTCTTTTCTCTGTCCCTACGAATTCAGCTCCTGAACAATTCAGTCGCATTAGACAAATAAAAGAAATGTTAAAAAAAAATACAAGCTCCCTTTTACCTAAAACTCTTGTGAAACTGAAAATTGAACGTTTTAAAAGAAAATAATTAAAGATTTGTTACCTTTGACGATATTCCGTTCTTCTGACGAATGTTAAAGTCGATGCGGCTTCCGATGTCTTCAACTGAGTTGCACGTTCTTTGAAAAATGCTTTCTTCTCTTTTAAGAATTCAACTTTCATTTAAAATTCTTACCTTAGTGGTTTTTAGCACGTGGATTTTTCGTGCAAGGAGCGGATAGGCTCTTCTAACATTTTCTAAAGATTGTTTAATTGAGGTTACGGACATGCGAATAATCAAATTAAGATTCCCTTTTTTGGTCATTTCTAGTGCTTTTCGTACGGGTACTAGCTAAAGGTGAAGAGCGAAAAATTCAAAGGACCAATGTCGCCTATTTTTAGTATCACCTTGAAAAGCGAAAAATATATTTGTGTCAATCGACATCTCAAAATAATGCTCTAGATTTCTGTAAACAACTACTGTACTTAAGTGCAATAAAATTATCAGTAAATAAAGTATCTTTTGCTGCGATGTCCTGGATAGAAATGGATTCCAACTTGAAAAAAATGGGCCAATTTTTACAAGTAATTCCCTTATCTTAAAAAAATATAGAAAGCTAAAATCTCAGGTTTTCATTCTATTTTCAAGGAATCACTTGATTTTTTCCTCTCGGTCCTCTAAGAACATTTTTGACCAAAAAAAGCCAAATTTTAATATAATATTATTCACCTCTTTATTTTGTTGATTGTGCTTTTAAATTTCTCTCTGATTCTCAAACTCATTAATAATTCATCAAGTTTGAACAAAGAAAATCATAAGCGTGACGGTGGTTTGGAAACCCAATCATTATAACTCCTTCATATAAGTCATCAAAGAGCATCTTCTCAAACTCATTAATAATTCAACAGGTTTGAACAAAGAAAACTTAAGCGTGACGGTGGTTTGGAATCCCGATCATTATAACTCCTTCATGTAAGTCATCATATAGCATCTTCTCAAAAACTTATTAATAATTCATCAAGTTTAAACAAAGAAAATCATAAGCATTATGGTGGTTTGGAAACCCGATCATTATAACTCCTTCATGTAAGTCATCATATAACATCTTCTCAAACTCATTAATAATTCAACAGGTTTGAATAAAGAAAAATCGTGACGGTGGTTTGGAAACCCGATCATGATTTTAACTCCTTCATGTAAGTCATCATATACCATCTTCTCAAAAACTCATTAATAATTCATCAAGTTTAAACAAAGAAAATCATAAGCATTATGGTGGTTTGGAAACCCGATCATTATAACTCCTTCATGTAAGTCATCATATAGCATCTTCTCAAAAACTTATTAATAATTCATCAAGTTTAAACAAAGAAAATCATAAGCATTATGGTGGTTTGGAAACCCGATCATTATAACTCCTTCATGTAAGTAATCATATAGCATCTTCTCAAACTCATTAATAATTCATCAAGTTTGAACAAAGAAAAACATAAGCGTGACAGTGGTTTGGAAACCCGATCTAATAATAACACAGATTTTGGCGATTTTATTCCTTCAAACACCTCGAAGTTAAAACAAAACTCGGCTGCGCCTCGTTTTTTTTTTTTTTTTTCAACCCACTTCACGGTGTTTGGATATCCAGATGAAACACTCTTCCTCTTATTTGATATATTACTCGTTCAACCATAGTTAATAGAACAAAATGGTTATGAAGCTCAACAAATTTCAAAAAGAGTGTACAAATCTGCTTTGTTTTATGTCGGTTGAACGAACCGTGACCCTGCACATTGTTTTGTTTAACGTATGAGCCCAAATGTTTCTACTGGTCAGTTGCTCATATGCATTTCAATAGCTTTTGTGTTTTGTGCACGGTCAAGGCAAACGAACAAAAGAAATGGAGAACAAAAACATATAACAAAGGACTGTCTGAGTTTCATAACCAGTTTATCCTATTGAACTATGGTTCAACTTACTGGCCGTGTTTTCACGAGCGATTTTTCAAGTCGCTGAGCGAGCGACAGTCGGAAATCTCGTGAAAACAGTTGCTTGTCCAACTCGCTTAAAGTTAAGCGAGTCGGCGAACTACAATAGAATTCTCATTAAATTTAAGCCACCAAACCAGGTCGCTTAAGCTTGTCGGCAATTAAACAACAAAGAAGGGCATTGTATTGTCGTTCTTTTGTGTTCTAATTTTCTATTGTTTTAACAAAAGAAAATATATCGCGCATGGTATAAGAAAAATGAATAAAGTTCTGTCCGTGAAAACGCATGAATTTTTTTAGCTGCTTAACGCGGTCAGTAAACAAATCACCTACAGGAATGTTAAGCGAGAAAAACCGCCTCGTGAAAACACAGCCACTGTCTTTTACACAAACACTACACAAAACTTTCTTTTCTTAACAGTCATATAAACAAAAAAGAATAAAAATATGCTGTTTTTGTGATGGCTTTGAGATTCAAAGAGTTGATTTATTATTTTGTGGTATCACACGCTGCCACCCGCGCGCTGCCAGCATTACACTCGCGCGTGACAATAAGTATCACGTTAAATAAAGTTATTGTATTATGTAGTGTATGTTTTTGATCATATAGGGTTTCTGAGCAAAATGTTTGGTACATTAAACAATTTATCGATTTTAATAATAAGATTTTGGTGTTTTTATTTAAGCTGTTTTGTTCTATTACAAATTAAGCACACCTTGAATCTATAATGCAATTTGAGTCACGATAAGAAAAGTTTTACATGAAGTGCGCAACCACTCTACACTGTATGCCAACGATGCTTTTGATTTTTATATTCTATTTTTATTGTGTGATTTTTCAGCGTATTTAAGTTCGCTAATCTGGGATTCCTATGACGTAAAAGTATCTAGCATACAAATTTTCAATTTAATCGACAATGAGGACTGAAGATAACCGGCTCCGGCTTAAATCGCTATCGACGAAGTCTCTGAGTTTCCTAAGATGCACGCCTCAAATTAAAATCTCCGTCGCCATTAAGACGAACAAGGTAAATGGAAAAACTATTCTGTATACGTCACAACTCTAGGAGAACATTACAGATTTCAGATGAGAAGTCATTGTACTACAACGCTGACATATTTCAGTTGTTAAGGTTTGCCAGCTGTATATAAAGAAGGAACATCTTTTCATCAAAGGGTAAGAAAAGTAGTAGCAGGGACCGTGGAACACACATAGGATGACACATAGGATGAAATGGCATTGAAAATTATTTTGCGAGCGGAGATTGGAGGCATATCGCCCCCCCCCCCCCCCCCCCCAGGACATTTTGAAATTTTGATGCTCTAAAACTCCATTTCTAGCGTTCTACGACGACAGTTTCTGTAAAAAATGTTCGGTAAATTGATGGTCATTTTTGGCTTGTTGTCCATAAAAAAAAACGTACGCGTGCAGAGTGCAGACAGAAACGCTTGGTAATCGATTTTATTTGATATTTAGTGCATTCTTTTTTATCACTGCAACCTTGACTTCACCTTTATCAAGAGAATTTGACGAAATATATATGTTTTGATCGTATGATTGGGATTTATCCCATCCCCACCGTGGCCAGTTAAGTCCGTATTCGTGGTAGCACTTGGAAAAAGCAATCAGCTGTCTCGTGAGCCCTCAAAACTTTTTTGTCAACCCTTGCAAAAAAGTGGTAGGGCTACAGCCCTACCAGCCCTTCCCCCTCCTTGGTGCCTAAATAGGAATGTCGGACAAAATGACGGAAAGGCTAAATTTGTCTATTCATATGTCAGCTACCTCAATTAAACATCTTGAGAAGAGCCTATCCGCTCCTTGCACGAAAAATCCCACATGCTAAAGGTCACTAACTAAAGGCAACTCAGTTCTAGACATCAGAAGTGACGACTAGAGGGTTAATCACAAGAATGGCATAATAATTATCAAAGGTAAAGACTTTCTCGTTTTCTTTAAAAAGATACAAGAACAAAGTTTCAAGTGTTGAATGAGTGAATCATTTTTCTCCGACCAAATTATATTCTAGCGTCTTTGAATTAACATTTCTGAAAAAAAAAATGAAATCCAAAACAACGGCGAGCTGTGGCGATGTTTCGCCTTATGTAACCAATTCATATCGATGAACCAACGATAGATGTATTGAAACAGAGTGTTGGTTTGTTTTATAGCTGGTAAAGCTGAATATTAATAAGTTACCGGTAAACATGCATCGCTATTGAAAAAAGTGCAGTCGCGATTTCTAAAATGATGACTACAGACTATTCCATCGTTTTGCCTTATTCAGATGACCGAGATCTTTTGATCACAAAAAACTCAAAGACTTTGGGGGTCGTGCAGATTTATATTTTTCAAGTAACATTGGTTGGCATCGAACCGTTTATGATCAGAAACATAACTTATGAAATACCTGACGAATAAACGCTCGACAGGAAAATAGATTCTTAAGTCCAAACACTTTACAAAGACAACATGTATGCCTTGCTTTTTGCTTGTCTTTACACCTTATTCCAAAATGGCGGACATTTTATTATTGTTTTATATCCATGTAATTTAGCCCTCTTGGCCTCGTCAGCATGTGCAACTGATACAAAAGAATTTTCAAGCGAAAATGAGGCCAAGAGGGCTAATTTACATGGATATAAAAGAATCATAAAAAGACCGCCATTTTGGAATAAGGTGTATATAACTGAGTCATGACAGTACGTTAAAGAATTCTTAGTGTAGGTTTTTGGTGTATAAAAGACATTTATTAGTTAAACAAGGAAGCGTGATACCGTATAATGAACAAAAGTGAATGAATAATACATAACTTTTCCCACTTCAACTTTAGACTTGTACCCGTAAGAAAAGCAATCGTATAGATGACCAAAAATAAAATATTTGCTCGCAAATATATTTTTATGTCTTTTCTCCCTTTCTAATGTTTATTTATCCGAGTAGTCCTAGGACCTGGGGAAGAGTTTTTGGGGATTGAATTTATCGCCCTCTTTGGCTTGAGGGTGGGTCACGTGACCTACAAGCCATGTGAGTGTCATTCGTCCTGGATCATCTGCGGTGTAGGACATATTTGTATCTAGACCAAAAAAGGAAATCTTAATTTGATTATTCACATGCCCGTACTCAATTAAACTGCCTTTAGAAGAGCCTACTACATACATACATACATATAAACATACATTCATACAGACATACATACATACATACAGTACATGCATACTTTATTTGGTAAAGCAGGTTTAAATAAAATGGCAGCAAATGCCGATGTAGACCTGCTATTAATACAATATAACTAATTGGATAGACATAATCGCAATGTCGCAAAGACAATGTTGCTTCTTCCACGAAAATATCCAACGTGCTAAAGGTCACTGAAGTAATAATTTCAAATGAACGTTGTATTCTTTAAAGAAATTAAAGAAAGGGATTTTTTCATATCAACGTGCAACACAGTTCAAGGCATCGGAAGCATTGACTCTAACGTTGGTCAGAAGAAAGAGAGAAGAGCTCATCCGCATCTTCACGAATAAGGTAGGAAAACCAAATTAAGTTGAAATTCTTGGAAGAAAAGAAAGCATGTTCCATAGCCAACATCAACGTGCGACTCGGCTCTCGGACGACTCTATTCATTTTAGAGTCAGTTATAAAGAACAAGGAAGGAAAACTGTCAAAGGTAACCACTCTTCCTATTCATTGGACTACAAAGCAGAGATTTCTTTAGAAAAATGTCGCCTCAAACTTAGCAACATCAAATAATCTAACGCCTTTAGGATTTCAGATAATTAGATGCATGACAAATTTAATAAGCGTCACAAAGTGTCCTCTTGCTCTTCTACTCAAGTTCAACATCACTTTTTTTCAAAAATTCAGACAATAAACGTCACAAAGTGTCCCCTAAATTCTGCTCTTTAAGTAAAAATAAACAGGTGCGTTTATCCTAACCTAACATATATAGAAAGGCCAAGCCTAACAGCGTAGCACTTTGAGCAAGCTTTACCAAGGTGAAAGGTTGGAAGCACAAGAATTAAGATTGACGACCGGGCTATTTTCAATTTTAGCAATTCTCAAAAACAGTATTACCCGACCTTCTGCACAGTACATTTAGACCGTACAAAAGTTCACAAAAACAACTTTTCTTTGTCTAGAATAACTAGTACATGTACAACTACTATCGGAATAAAATACAGTTTTTGTTTGTCAAAAATTGCCGGGAAACTGATTTGGAAATCAAGATTGCAAAAATACACAATCATATTAATCATATTTATCAATCATAAGCATAAGGCGACGCGAGTGAAGAAAGAAAATCTAAGTCTTGTTTTGTTTACATAAAATCGCTTTTCAATCTATGTAATGAATGAACAAAGACATAAAAACGGACAACACAATCTTCTTTCGAAAAATTTTATTCAAATCTCCATTAATTTATGTTTAAAAGCAAAACACGTACCATTTATAGCGCATCAAGGCAGAGCTGTCCTCGATGAAATTCAAGATAACAACACGACGTAATTTGAACACGTTTCATAAACATGTCTCCAAAACGTAAGAGAACACAAAGGAAAAGTCAATCAAAAATTGATATCAACTTAAATTCGGCCTATCGAAAAATGTGATTTATTTTACCTTTAAAGCACTGGACTGCTTGGAAATTCGTAAAAACTCCGCTTCTTCGGTTCTGAAATCCCTAATAAAAACGAGGCATCTCCCCGCATTGCTCCTGCATTGATAATATGAAGTCCCTCGAAGCAAGATTTTATCCCTGAAAGCTCTTCTTTTTCCACTAAAGCGGCTTCTGAGTATCCCTTAATTAGTATCCCTGTCTTGAGTAGCAAACCGCGAAAAAATGCAGGGAAATAACGACTTTACTGCTCCGCCTAACGTACACTGTGAAAGATCCAACGTTCACCGAGCTGACGGCTGACTTTGTGTAGCCGCGCGTGCGGACGGACGGACCGACACATGTCACGGAGACGCGCCCGCGAAACATTCCGCTAGCCATGACCATGGAAAATGACGGACATAGGTTCTATGAGTATGGTGCTGCGCAGACGGGCCTTCGGCCCGGCGAGTGCTCCGCCAAAAACAACACTAACACTAATGCTTACCTTACATTTCAAAAAAGATAGTTAACACTTAGACTTAATAGGACTATTCGTGTTGGATATCAAAATTTGTCATGCATCTAATTATCTGCAACTGGACATAGGTGCTTTAGTTTTCGGAGAGATATCAAGTGTCGTTTGGGGTCACCAAGTAAGCTAAGTCAGCTGGGATGTTCGGAAGTCGGAGGTCAACATTCCTCAGTTTCAATTCGATCCGGAAACAGTGCAAGTAAGAGCCACCGGTACCTCGTGGATTCCACTGAAATTTCTATTTATTATTACTCATGCGCGTAGCGGCATGAGTTATAAAATAGCCTCCGTTTTTCTTATTTTTCTTTTTTTTTTTGGTGTTCCGATTTTGCATGCAAATTTATGCACGCATATTTTAAATTGTGCTCTTCCGGTTCACAGCTTTGCCATTTACACTTCCTGTTTAGTGACTTCCGGCTACTCCCACTTCCGGTAAAACAGCGTTATTGAAGTGTCACGACAGCGTCTCCTACAACCCTACTTACATTACTAATGTTCACGTGCACGTTTGGTATACAGCTATTTCAATAAACGTTGTCGGATGAAAGCTTAAAGCCAAAACCGCAAGGTAGTATGGGTTAGGGTTAAAAGCAATTGAATAAAAATCCCATACTACCTTGCGGTCTTGGCTTTTCGCCTTTTTCATCCGACAATGTTAATTGAAATAGCTGTATATAAGACGTAGAAGAATCACTGGCTTCATTGTGGTACAGCCTTCATTTACAAAACATTCAATAGTAAACAACGTGGTTTGCAGAAACGATGACTGAATGAAAGGAGTAACTCTTCTCCATGTCGGACATCTTCTTATCATATTTTAAATATATCATGAAACTTTCTTACGCATGCGCATGAGTGTAGGCTGCTTGGAGCCTCTTGTTTATTTATGGAACCAGTACAATTCAAAATTTTAATATTTCAACCGGCGGTACATCTATCATCTATCATCTATCATCATCTATCATCTATCATCTATTATTGAAACAAACCGTTCTCTTGATTTATAGCTAATCTGAATAACTTAAGTGTTTGTAAACGAAAAATAACGTTTGTGGGAAAAATGGTGGTCTCATTTTTAAAAAAACGCCGAAGGACGCTATTATCTTCTTGAAATGTAAAGACGACATACTTTCGCGAATCGAAACGGTTGAATCTATTTATAACTGACCACATGACGACCTTCAGTCAGACTCAAGACAAAACCGTTCGAGGTAAGTGCTCATCTGCCTGCATTCTGAGGCCACCTTCACACGATTTTTGCTGTGATTTCAAATGCGATTTTTGTCGCGTTCGCGTTGCAACTTCAAATCACGCGTGTGAACATTTCACTATTCAACTGCGATTTGAAATTTTCAAATCGCAATGAAATCGCCTCCTGTTCGTATGTACGATTTAAAGTTGCAGCGCGAGCGCGTCCAAAACTCGCAGAACAAATATCACAGCCAAATCGCAGCAAAAAATCGCACGTGTGAACGGGACTTGAGGAAGGGCGTGAAGAACCCGTGGTGAGTGTATTTTGTCTGCAGAGAAAGAGGCTCTGGAGACCATCTTTCAGTTTTTCAGTACGTAAACTCGTTTTCCCCTTTGAAAAAATGTGAAAGACTAACCGCCTCCTGGTAAGCTCAGTTGATGGAGCACCGGTCTGCAGAGCGGGAGGTCTCGGGTTCGAACCCCGGCCGGACCAACACTCAGGGTACGGTCTTAAAATAACTGAGGATGAAGGTGCTGCCTTTGCTATGACATCGGCAAATGGTTAGACCTTCACGTGGCTCGGATGACCACGTAGAAATGGCGGTCCCGTCTCCCATGGGGACGTAAAAGAACCACTGAGGACGTAACAAACCCTGGCTGTGACCACCCTCAGTGTCACTTGTTCATGGGTGGGGTGGGTGAGATGAGATCAGCAATGGACCGATAGCGGCCTTCATAAGCTGACGTCCGATCTCATTCTCATAAGTGTATGTAAAGCGCCATGAGACATGTGTGATATGTGCGCTATATAAGTCTGTATTATTATTATTATTATTATTATTATTATTATTATTATTATATGGACTTTATTTAAAGTGATTGTTTTAAATAAGAAAAAATTTCGTCCTTCATTGATTGTGCCTCCTTCGATTATGAACATTGGTATATTTTGTTTTGGTATTTTATTATTTGTTTAAAAGGAACATTGAGAGATGGCCAATGTTTCATGTTATCTTTGATACGTTTTACTACAAATAAAGGTCAATAAACGTTTTCTTGGTAACATAAACATTTGCTTAATTGTTGTATCTCGATAACCTCTCTGTCTTCTCGCCACAGGTACAATAAATTATCTAACTTTTGTGTTCTGTGAACTCGGATTAGACAGCAGGAAAGGTATTTGAAACTTGCTGCGTGGAGAGTTGGGTGTTTGGGGATCGTTTTTGAAGTTCTAATCCATTTCCTGTCAGACATTGATGTTAATGTATTTATCAGCAATTTTTGAATGTAGCAGTTGGATGGTAGATTTTCTTGATATATATCTCCCCTCTTTCCTTATAAAATTAAAATTTCTGATATGCACAACAGCAGATAACAGGGTTTATTTATTCAATTACATAAAGATTTCCGTACAGGTGAATAAATGGCTAATGAAGTAAAAGAGGAATTCGCCTTCCTTCCTTGACTACTGCCCTAACTATTCATTACTAAGGGGATGATTTTACAATAAAATGAAGAATCGTTTCCAGATTATCAAGCAGTTATCAATCCCAGAGTTAATCACAAAATTGGTTAACTTCTCTGATTAATCTACAGACAGATTATCATTTTAGGCCCCGTCCACACGTATCCGGATATTTTTGAATCCGCAACTTTTTTGTTGCGGATTGGCCTTCCGTCCACACGTATCCGGCGAATTCGGGCAAATACGATTCGAATACGCTACGTGTGGACGCGAATATTTTCTAATCCGTAACAAAAAAGTTGCGGATTCAAAAATATCCGGATACGTGTGGACGGGCCTAGACTGATTTGACTTCGTTCCTTCATTTTATTTTTATTTTTTCTCATCCGAATATATGTTGTAGTTAATTTTTTATTTCGGGTAATTTTTGTTTTACCTGTTTCAAATTCATTAGCAGATATTACCGTACCCAAAAACAATGGAAAAATAAAAATTAGCTGAGATAAAAAATTAACTACAACATATATATTATGGTGTGAATTTTAGTCCCGGGGGGCGGGGGGGGAGGGTACTCCCGACAATTTAGAATAGGTGTGTGCCGCCAAGGTTCTCAAATGCTGACCCTATTTAAGGTACCCTTTGATTAAGGCCCAGTTTTTACAGACCATATCTTTTTTGTTTTGCACGTTAGGGTGGTTACTGCAATTTAGTGACCCTATCTAAGGATTATCTAAGGATCACAATACCAAAAATATCAAAAAAGGTATCCTATCTAAGGACGGAGCACCTTAAAAACCCTACCCTATAGGGCGGCACATACCTATATAGCGTATATAAGGGAGTACTCCCCCCCCCCGGGGTTTTATTTCTGCATTAATTATCGTTATCTGTTGTTTGATGCTTTTGCAATACTGTAAATACTCATTCTTATGCAAATGTTGTTGTTGTTGTTGACCCTCGCACATTTCTGCATTTCCGTTAGATATTTGCGTTTGACCGCTGTGCGGGCTGCATGTATTTGCTTCGAGATGTGATTGATTGTTTGTCACAGTTGTTAGATCAGTTTTCAATTGAATATCGAAAGTAATTACACAATTGCTTTGGTTTTGCATTGCTACGCTTTGTGATTGGCTAAAAAATCTCGCGCCACTTTCTCGACCAATCAGAAGTAAAACCAAAACCAATCGTGACTTGCTCGCATGCGTTTTCCCGCGCTTGGCGTCGCCGACATGTAATTGCTTCGAGCTCTGATTGGTTCATTGGATTGTTTACGACTGTTGTGATTGGTCAGAGTAATTACTTTGGTTTTGGTTTTACGACACTCAATTGAAAACTGCTCTATTGAAAAGAGTAATTGTTTTGGATTTGGTTTTATGACATTCAAATGAAAACTGCTTTTATATAGTAGGATGTTTTTAATTTATATTTTTCTATTTTAAGATAATACTGAAGCCCAACGGATGACAGTCTACAGGACTTACGGTTTAGTAATGAATGTGGACCAAAATTTACTCGGTCAAACACAGTACTAGTTATCCCTGACTATCAGACCACATTAAACATTGCCGCCATAACAGCTCTTTTATGTTCTGTGTTCTAAATATCTGCAAGGTAATAATATATTTGATAATATATTTCCTTTTATTTAGCCGGCCTTTTTCTAAGGTACCTTAGATGAAGGCGCATTCAGATTGGATGGGTGTTAGTACTTAACAGAAAAAGTCTGGAGGAATTTTCAAATTTGTCTTTTCATCGCTACAGTAAACGTTCCTTATTTAAATTCCTCATTCTTTACCACAATAATTAGAACTTTAGGATGCCGGCTTCACTTGTAATCCACTTATACTCCATGGTCTTTCTTAAAAGAATTGAAGTAACTTAAACGGTTTTGTATTAATCAAGGGCCGGACCCTTATTTCAAAGTTATGATTCTAGATGGGGCGTTACGTGAGAGAGCGCTAATTCGAGGAAAATAATGACTATTGAA